>QKWP01001004.1:85367-163610 GCA_003550325.1 Gigaspora rosea
TATTAATAAAATATTTTGATAATTATAAATTAGTTTAAAGCTTTAAAAATTAATTAAATTTTTTAATAAAAATTTTTAGTTTAAAAATTTAATTTTATTATAAATTATTATAAAATATTAAAAATATTTTACAAAAAAAATTAATTTATATTAAATATTTTATATTAAAAATAGTTTTATTAAAATTTAATAATAAAATTTTTAAATTTTATTATAAGTAAAATTTTGTATTAGACTTTAATAATTTTTTATTTTTAAATTCATTTTTGGAAGGGTGTAGCGACTTAGGGAAGTTGTTAAGTTGTCACCCCCCAAGCGACAGGTCTAGAGTTCAAATCCCACTGGAGACAATTTAGAAAAATAGGCCTGTGTACCGGTAACATTTATTCGACGATCGGTTGGGTACATTACCTGTAGTTCTTGGTTACCATCTTAAATAGGAGCTTTCGGGCGAAATTGTGTTTCGTGACATAGACAAATCCAAGGAACCGGAATAATTGAAACCTGTTTGGCAAGACCCGAGTAAGGAGGTAGTGAAGATCTTTGACGATACTGCGGATACCGGAATTTGAGACCGAAGAACTGGATGAACACCCCGAGGCAAGTGGACACCAACCTGGCCGCCGGAGACGTACCAGAGGAAAAGGTCCTATACTATAGAATTAGGAACCAAGAGAAGTTAACCAAAAAGGCACCTAAAGCTGAGGTACAATGACCCATCTGGGCTAACTGGTTTGGTAGTTTGGGAGGGATCGGTTATAGGACTGGTTGATGTAGGTATCGGGATCAGAATGAACCTTGCAAGGGCAAGAATACTGTGCGGTTTAATGGTTAGCCCTGAGTGCTAGTGGTGGCCTCAGCCGTTGCGAAGGTATTCAATACCTAATTTAGAAATGTATGGGACATAGAAAGATTAAAGGGGTATGTACTACACCCTTCTTAGGGTAATCTGGCAGTTGGAATGCTACTAGATTATCTATAGAATTAGGGTCCAAGTAGTATGGCAAATGTAGATCTAGGTGGTCTTTAATTGAAGCAGCACGAGGTTATGTGTAGGTGTGATAGCTGGTGTGATTGTGGTGGGTGATACAGGACAGGGAACACCAGAGAGTTTAAATGGGTAATCTCCTAGTTAGGTTACAGGTACAGCATATAGTGTAGAACCTTTGGGTGGACTACTTAAAATAGGCAACCAAAAGTTGCACGTGTGGCTATATGTACTCTCATTAACCAAGAATGTATTATCTAAAAACCTAATAAAAATCCGCTTGCATGCGACATTGCAAAAAAAAAAAAAACAAAAAAAATTCATTTTTGGGTTAATAAATAACAATAAATATAAATTTTATCAAAAAAATATGCTTCTAAAATTACAAGTAGGTTAAATAGATATATATTTATCTATTATAAAAATTTGATATAAGGTTAATAATCAGATTTTTTCTAAATTACAGTTTTTTAACTATACTAATTTGTACTAAATTTAGTACAGCTTATGGATACCCATTAATATAATAACTTAAACAGCAATAAAAGTTCTTTATAATATAAAACTTACGTCTTGTTCGTCCTTTTTAGTCCTTTCTGATTGACCATTTCAGACATTTAATACTTATATACAAATACTATAGTAATAAGTAGTAAAATCTTCGCTTCTAAGCAAAGTTAGTTAGTTTTCAGATTATTTTGAGATTATTTTTTTTAATGAATATTGATATAGTTTAAAGCGAAAATAGCTTTTGTGGTAATTTTTTATTAGTGAAATATTACAATCTCAAAAATTACTCAAAGTGTATAAATAAGTTACTCAGGTAATTGATTTACATTAGCCAATCAAAGAATATCTGACCATGAGGTAAAAGTACTAAATAAAATTGACCAATTATAAAAAAGTTACCCTATAGGGCCCGCAGGCTCCCGTGGGCCTATTTCCAAAACCTGATACAAGCCCAGTATTTAATAAACCTGGTCTAAACCCGACACACTTGATAAACAGATCAAAATTTTAGACCTGGCTTGACCCAAATCCGTTTCAACCTGCAAACTTGCGGGTTTAGCCTGGTCCATTCTGAATCCACATACATGTTCTATTAACATGATAAGTCTGGTTTTATACAACTCTCCTTGAAAGTTTGTGCTTGCAATGGGCCATATTAGAATTTGTTTCTATATCTTTAGTACCTTTTCTAGTTTTATACAAGCATTGAATATTTGGTTTAACTTTCGACTACTTCTACTAGCAACTGTTTTAAAAGTTCATTCGATATACTTGGCAGTAGTGTTTTGACCTATAACTAGTATTTAAAATTCAATTTTATTTTAATATGCAGAAAAACTTAGCAATTCTTGTAAACATAATCAAAAAATTATACACAACATGTGTAGCATATAATAAAATCTGCAGATTTCTAAAAATTTTTGCTTGCGGAATTAATTATCAATCTTTGTTCTGCAGATTCTGCATATAGATTTTAAACACTGCCTGTGACCCATAGATGACTCATTGAGCTGATTCAGGTAAACTAATGGGTATTCTCAGCCAATTGCTAATGTTTATTTATATCAAATAAAATAGAATTATCATTTTCTATTTTACCCAATATAAACAAATATCAGCAATTGGCTAGGAATATCTGTTAGTCATACAGATTAGTTCGATGAGCCACTTTTAGATGATAGGTCAATTTACTACTCTGCATTCTCATAGTTTTTCCATTTGGGCTTGTTTTTATTACTTCTTCTAATTTATCTAATTCTGTTTCTTTTTGGACTTTAGTATACTATTTTAGGACCCTGGACAATTCTAATGGAGGTGGGGGGTAAAAAGTAGGTAGATTTTTTGGGCCAAACTCATCTAAATTCTGGTCAAAATTAAAAATTAATTTTAATTTTGACCAGAATTAAAGTAAATTTGGTCCAAAATCTACCCACTTTTTACTACTATAGAATTGTCTGGGGTTCTACTATTTTTGTTTTATTTCCCCTTTGGTTTGTATTCTTTATCTTAATACTTCCATTCTAATAATACTAGCAAATTCGTTCTCGTCCAATTAACAAAATATTGTTCTATATTTTTTTATTTGTCTCGTATTTGTAATTACTGAACCCTTCTTTTTTATATTGTCAAAAGTTACTAGCACTGTTCCTTATCTCAATACACTTTTTATCATTTCCGTCATATCCTTTGTGAACTTCAATCGCCTTTTTTTAATATAGTATTGAATATGATCTTTTTTTTAATTTTATATCTTTTGCTCTATGCATATCCTTTTTTTTTGAATTATTGTTTCCATTGTTGCTTTATAGTTTTCTGTATACTATAAGTTTTGATCTAATCTCTTTATTTTAAATTCTGATGTCTTCTTTATTTTCATTAGTTTGTTATTTACTTTCCACTTAACTCTTGCACCAAAAAGAAGTCTGAGAATTATTCATTATTCTAAAAATTTTGTTTGCTCATTTAAGCAAGTTATAGATTTTTGTTGCTTTCATAGTATGAGCTTCAAATTCTTTTTCTCAATTTTCTGCTATTTTACATATTGTTTAGTTACCTTTTTAATAATGGAGTTCTATATGTACTATCCTTTGTTTAATATAGCCTTTTTCTTTATTTCTTCTATCTCTCATTCAGTTTTCAGATTTTCTCTAATGGATTCTCTAAACTGGTTCCCATACTTCTTCAGTTACTTTATCATATTAGTATCTTTTTCTCTAAACCTTTTTCTTTCTTTTTGGTTTAGTTTATAGGTCTACCAACCACATTATTTTTATTATTCTATAATCACTATCTGTGACTAGACCTCTGCATGGGCTGGGTAGGGCTGGGTAGTAGTAATACTCTAGCTCTATCTATTTATTAATGAGCTTAATCTCCAAGTCCTTACTCTTACTCTAGAGCTCCAAAATTGATATTCTAGCCTGACCCTTAAAGCCTGCAGGTATCTGTGAGTACCTATGGGCTTATTATTAATATGTATTGATACAGTATATATTTGCTATTGTAATGCTTAAAATGTTATCCTGATTTGTATATGTATTATGCAACTAATATAGGTTTAAATTATATATTTTTTTAAAAGTTTTTATATTTAAAAAAATATTTAAAAAATTTTTTAAGATTGATATACAAACAATATAATTATTATAATAAATAGAGAATAGAAATTTGTCACATCCACAATATGTTGCACTCCATAATTCTGACCAATCAAATTGTATGAATTTTTAGACAAAGAATTTTTTTTTAATATTAAGGTGACCACTTAGGTACCCTAGCACTTTATTGGTCCAAGCGGGTTGGCCCGGTCAATATGACTGTACCACATATTACATTTGTATAACGAGAGTGCAACTAGCCACACGTACAACTTTTGGTTGTCTAATTTAAGTAGTTCGCCTGAAGGTTCTATACTAGATGCCATATCTGCAACCCAACTAGGGATTGCCTATTTAAACTCTCTGGCTTCTACCCATGTTCAATGTTCCTTCCAATATACCCTTTTGAGTAATTCACTATTAAAAGTACCCTGAGGCTTTAGTCAAACACCTATTGGAGGGCATTTGCCCCTGTGGTAAATCTGGTAGTAGGGGTCTTAGCTGGGTCGGGTCTGACCTGGGTCAGAAAAAACCCGAGTCGGGTCAGACCCAGGTCAGAAAAAACCCGGGTTGGGTCAGACCCGGGTTAATATAGTAATTTAGTTGGTCACACTTAATCGGTTATTTGAATCAAATATGTGTGTTGTATATAATTAACCAGGGTATTTAGTCGTATTAATATATGTAAATGCAAATAATTTTTATGCTCCCAACTAACCGGATACAAATAAATAAATATTTAAATAGTACTTAAATTAATAAAAATTCTTTATATTTACAACATTAACATGATTAAATAGTATATCTTATGAATAGTTTATTTTAAATGTTTAGGTTAATGAACTTACCGATTGAAATTAAAAGCAATATTCATGAATAGATTATTTTAAATACTTAGATTATCGAACTTTGATTTACTTGGATCAACAATCTTTGTAATTTTTTGGGTCCCATGACCGCGAATACAACATAAATAGCCATCCTATGTTCATTTTATGAAATTTATTTATATATAAAAGGGAAATATGGTGAATAATTAATTGGTTCCATGAAATATAATGAAGTCGAAGTGACTACTATATTATAATTAGAAGTGCAGGCGGAACTTGAGCAATTGGGATGACCCTAACCGAAACTGAGTTATAACTAGTCATAACTTTTTGCTTTAAATTACGGCCTGCTATAACTTGCGTATGCGATAAAATTATTCAAGTTATAACTTTTTATATTTGCTGTAACTCAATTTTGTATTTCGTAACTTGCCATAACTTGCCATAATCTTTTATTATTATATGAAACTTGAAATTTTTATTATTAAAAACATATAACGATAACGGCAAATGGCAAATACAGTATCGATATATATCAATATATTTATTACATATTTGTTATTCTATTGCTTTTGGTTATTAAATTCTTCAAACTAATAGATTTGCTGTATTGTAATTATTTCCTGAACCTACTCATTGAGTGTTATGGTTTAATACCATATTCTGATTTTAGATAAATGAATTATTATAGCCAATGAAGACTGGATTTGAAAGATTAATTATTCTTCGATAACAAATTAGCTTCATCCATATCATCCAATTGTATATTGATATTGCATAATCCAGACATCTCAAACCGGATCTCGTCTAGGTCCACTACGGCGTCTTTGGATAAAAAATTTTCTTCTTCAGATGATTTATTTCGATTATTGTCAATTTCTTGAGATGTAACAATTTAATTGTTGTGAAGTAGACGATTGATATATAAAAAGTTGATCGATGTTATAATTTAATTCAGATAATGACGAGCTACTATTATTTAGAACTTCGTCATTTGTATTCATTGTAAAAAAAAAACTTTCGTTATTATACTAAATTTAAAGAAATGATCTATATATTATTTTTATTACATCATAGAAATAGTGATATAACAATTGATTAATTAATTAATTATCACATATTATAATACGTATTTGATTAATTACGTACTGTATATATTGATTATAGTTTAATGTAGTCATATGATAGATATCAAATTTAAATCACTGAGATAGAGTTTTGAATTCATTATATGGCATTTAGGATTCATATAGCATTTGGGATTTATACGGTATTTGGGATTCATACGGCATTTAGGATTTATACAGTTTTTGCCGTAACCGTAACCGTAACATGCTATGCGTCATACAGTTCACTGAATTAGTTCCGCCTGCACCTCTATACGGGACTCAAAAAAAAATGCAAATATGGTGAATTAAACAGTCAATATTCATGAAACTTATTTCAATACTTAGACTAATAAGCATCCTTTATATTCGTGGATTATTATGATAAATGTTTAGATCTTAGATTAATACCGGTAAATGTTTTTTATACCACTAAGTTCTATAAGTGAAATTAAATAGTAAATATCATAACTCGAATAACTTATTTCAGACCTAGATTATAAAATGTTTTTATATTCACTAAGTGTTGTAAAATATAAAAAATTATTTATAACTCGAATAACTTATTTAAATGCATAACCTCGATAAAATTTGTAAGCCTCTCAATATGACCCGTTGACCAGGGTTCAACCCGGGTTGTGTTGAGTTGGGTTAGACCCGGGTCGGGTTTACATGAGGCGGTCAGACCCGGGTCGGGTTTGACATGAGGCGGGTCAAACCCGAGTCGGGTTGACATGAGGCAGGTCAAACCCGGGTCGGGTTTTGACCCAAGTGGGTCAGACCCGGGTCAGGCCCAAATCTGACCCAACCCGACCCATTAAGACCCCTACCTGGTAGAATGAAACCTGTCCCCCACAGGTATTCACCTACACTTTCGGTAACTTACGCATTCACCAAGTCAAACAACTTGCAGTCAGGGGGTTACACTGCAACCGCTACCATTACCTACTACTGCCCTTGTGAAGTTCACTAGACCCCGGTACCCGGTCAGTCACTCTTTGGATCCTTTTCCCCAGTTATCCCAGACTACCAATTCAGTTGGCCCGGAAGGATTGGTCTGCCAGGCTTTAGGTGCCTAAGGTCTCCCTTTCCTTGGTTCATGCTTCTATAACACATGACCTTTTCCTCCGGTATGACTCCGGTGGCCAGGTTGGTGGGCCCCTTTGCCATAGAAGCTCTTGCCCGTCCAGTTTTCCGGTCAGTCATCGCTAAGATCCTTTTCCTCGGTACCGTCGAAAGTCTAGCTACCTCTCCACTCAGGACTTGCCAAATGGGTTTCTGTTTCTCCGGTTCCTTGGATTTGTTTGTGTAACAAGACACAATTTCGCCCGAAAGCTTCCATTCAAGATGGTGACCAAGGACTACAGGTAGTGTACCCAACCGATTGACAAGACACAGTTATCGGAACACAGGTCTATTTTTCAAAAGCGTCGCCGGTGGGATTTGAACTCTAGACCTGCCACTTGGGGGTGACAACTTACCAACTTCCCTAAGTCGCCACACCTATGACAAAGAATTTTATTTTTTAAAAATTAAAAACTTCATTAGTAAAATATAAAAATAAATAAGTGATATTAAAGTATATAGTGTAAAATTTTATTTTAACCAACTTTTTCTAAGTTATAAAGATAGATTGTTTTAGTAAAAAACATTTTATAAGAAAAATCGAAATTTTCAATATTCGCATATATAAAACTTTTTTTACTAATTGTCCAAAGGACTTTACGGTAGAGTTATAGTGACCTGCTTGTGTGTATGTGTCCGCAAATTATGAACTTTGATTGGCTAGATCAGGTGTAATGTAAAACAACAACAATCAAAACAATCCAACTGATGCCTATTGGCTTATATTTGGTTCTTCAGACCCTAAATGGTTTCCATTTTCCTAGTTTAATTTATATACGTTTAAATATTATATGTAAAATTTTATGCTAACAACTTTTTCTAAGCTAAAAAAGTAGTTGTTTTAGTAAAAAAAAAACTTTTATATGTGCTAACTAGCATGGCAGATATTTGTTTTAATTGGTCTAAAAATGTAAACAAATAAACAATATGCACAATACAGATCATTATATAAATTTAGGGGTCATCCAAAGCAGAGTATAATCATATGACAGTTGACTAATCAAATTATAGAAATTTGATAATCTTTGTTGAAGCAGAAAGCATAAACTAAAAATACAAAAAATAGTAGTCTAAACCTACTATGGTGGATTAATTAAAATGCTGGGCAGGCAATTTTGCTTATATACCTGTCTAAAATCTACCTAATTTTAATCTATAATAACTCTAACCCTAAAGTTAATTCGCTAAAATATATATTATAAGAATCTGCTCCATCCCTAAATTTAGATATATATTACATATATGAAGATCAATTGTGAACCGGATATATCAACCTGGTTTTAAAGAGCCTATTTATATATGATCATATAGCATTCACTTTATAGAATGCTTAAAAATTCATCAGTTAGGATAAAAAAAATTATCCTAAATATATAAATCAAAACTTAATTAAAACTTAAATGAAAAATAAAATGTAGTCATTTTAAAACAGTTCTAACAAACAGTTTTCAATTAAAAAATTAGACAATATTTGATATCTTAGAACTTGTGCTTTTTTTTATAATTAAGTAAATTAAAAAACATTCAATTAATGATTTTAATTTTTTAATAAAAATCTGATTATAATAAAATAATTAATATAACTAACATAGTTTTAATTAAATAGTCAATATGACACTCCATTCTTCCACGCCAAATCTATAATAATAACAAATAGAAGTTTTCCAAATCTCTATGGAATTACAGATTACAATTATATTTAAGGGTAGAGTATATGTCAATCATTCTTATTATACTTGTGATGGCAAATCTTTTTGATCAACAAAGACCGACAATATACAGTTGTAAAACAATACAGCAATAAGATTGTCTAAAACCAAATTGTACTACATAAAAAAATAGAAAATATATAAACACTTGGATATATATACGTACGTACGTAATGTACTGTACATATGCTCTTCTTTTGACAACAAAAAGAAATATTTTGCTTGTTGAAAGGCATGCATCATTATAATTGCATTATCATTTAGCTATCTAGTTTAGTCCAGTAGGGCCTAGACTTTTTTTTATCTCTAACGAATATATATTCAAACAAACCTAATACTAAACTATTCAAAAGCTTTGTCGAATTGAAAAATGAACTCTTTCTGATGATCCCTCATACCAACTTTTTCATAACTACTGACCTATGACAACTATACAATTATTATACTTATACACAACAAAACTTTATCTTGGAGCAACTGGGAACCAGAGTTCCAGATCGAATGTTGAGATAACTGAAATAGAGCTGAAAAAGAGTTCTCCTTTTGGGTTTGACTCCCTAGTAGAAGACTTTGGTACTATAGAAGAAGTAGTAGAGCCGAAAACTCTAAAGTTTTTGTCAAAAGGTGTAGAAACATTTGTGGAAACATACTTTTGGTTGAATATAATATTTTGTATAGCATATACTCTTTCAGTCCTTTGCAAGTTGGTACCTTCAGTATTTCCTCTTGGTCTTTTCGAAATTTCACCAAAAGTGGGAAATCTAGCTTACACCCTCCAGGAGATTAGCAGTGTTTACGCCTAGGGTCCGCAATTTGATTTGATCTTCAAATATTTGAATCAAATATTTGATCAAATTCAAATTCAAATTTGACTATATTTGATTTGATCAAATTCAAATATGGCCAAATTTGATTTGATTTAACAAATATTTGATTTGATTTGAAAATTACTATTAAAAATTCAAATTCAAATCAAATTCAAATTCAAATATTTGAATCAAATCAAATTCAAATCAGGGTCAATTTGATTTGATCAAATTCAAATTGACCTAATATTTGATTTGATTTGAATTTGAGGAACCCTATTTACGCCTTCCAAATCGGGATTGTATCTACCTAATTGGAGTTGACGTCACGAGTGCTTATTTTGCTGCAATGTAAACAATGAATGACGTGTCAGAGATTTTTCTGGAACATCGTAGAAATTTCTTTTCTTTTGTAATTTAGGCATAGTTTTTTTTTAGTGTATATTTCTCTGCTTTATAGTTTACATATAATACTTTGGTAGAGTTCTATACAGCATTATATAATTTTTACGTTCACGCATTTTTATATGTGTTTGTTATAGATTAGTTTCTTTTCTTTGTCTTTCTCATCTTTCTTCTTTTCTTTTTGTCATTTTTGGTACTTCGCTTAGGTTTTGTAGTTTCTTCTCCTTTTTTTTACTTCCCTTTTAAATTTCTTGCTTGTATCTTTTTTCTTTGTGTTTGTGAATTGAAATTACTCCACCATTGAAGCTAAGTGAGGAGGATTTAAGAAAATCAGCAATCTTGACAAGGCTAATAACAGCCAATCAGTGATTACGGGGAGCACGTGCAGAGAGTTGCATGCCCCTGTAGGAGAAAATTGTTATTGCGGCAGATCGTACTTAGCGGACATTAAGTAGCGCAAGTAAGTTTTTATTAGAGAAAGGAGTGATTTTTGTAAACTAAAATTTTGTGTACAAAGTTGCGCAGTTTTCCTAGTTAATAAAAGCAGAATTGCCAAAGGTTAAAAAAAAAAAAAGCTTTGTCGAATAATATATCGATTCTAAGTTTTAAAAACTTATTATAATTATAATATAGAATTTTACACAAATAGAGACTATTATAAATTCGATATTCCTTTGAATTAGAAAAATTGCATATATTATAAGGTGATTGAGGGAATTATTTAATATATTGTATACTTATGATTAGAGGCATTTCGATATATATGGTAATTTATAAATTTAGGTTTAACTTTGTGCACTTTTGCATTTTATTCATTATATAACATACTTACTATATATGTTTAATTATATGCTCAAATAAAAATCTTTTAGCTTGTGAGCTAAAGCTAGAGCTCCATAGGAACATTTGGCTGATACTAAAAGTACCTATTGGATTTATTGCTTGACATATTTAGGTATCTATAATGAATTATTATTTTTTTAATTGATAATTAATCAACCAATTTTTTCTATTTATTCAGGTTTAAGAAAGCTACCTAATTATGATTGCTTATGAAATATTCGAATATAATATAGTGCAGGTAAATAATTTGGTTTAGTAAGCTTTTTTTTTACTTTTCTTTGTCTTTCTATTTCATACCCAATATTTCCAACTATTCAATTGAACGTGTTCTTTTGCTCCTTTTCTAATACCAGTTATGATTACACTGTATAACAAATACTGTGTTGTTTTTGATTTTTGTAGCTTTTATTATTTCTTTGAATACTAGGTTGTTTAGTGTAGTCTGTGCTGTCTCTTTTGGAATTAATATAGTTGGTTCTTTTTCCTCATATAACTTAACTCCTCTACACAAGACCAATTGATCATATTTATTTTTTCTGATTTTTTCTGTATTAGAGCGGCTAAATACATTAACTACATCTACTGGAGAAATCTCTGTAGAGAATTTAGACGTCAACTACCTCCAACATTTCATATACTTCTTCTGTAGCATCAAGAAGTATTGGTTTGTCTTCTTTACGTCAGATACAATTATCATATTTATTAAATAGGTTGGAAATTATATGACAATCTGGCCATAGATAAGTATACAACAGTTGTTGTCGACATTCATAGCAGGACATGCAAAACCGTAAAACGGCAAACAATTTTTTTGGTTCTCTTGAAAGTAATTTTCAAAAGTAATATCTAATTATTTATTTCATTATTGATAATATTTTAATAAAATAAGGGCAATTATTCTTTTTATTAATTTATCTTTTTTTAATTTACCTTTCTTGATTTCCTGTTACAATACAATAATTGGTTCTTAGATCTCACATACTAAAGAATATTATGTCTTGAGCTTGTTTACCATTATGTCCAGCTCTTTCTGATTGTTGTATCAATTTAACTATTATAAAAATTGTAAATTATAAGGTGTTCTATTCGAATTAAAATGTAATTTACATATTTAAGCTTATTGGAAACGTGTGATGCAATACTAAGCGAACATCTGAGGTATCTAATCCCATTCTGAATGCTGTAGTTGCTATTATTATTTGAATTTTATTATTTTCTCATTTTTTTAATACATTTTCTTTTTCTTCACTTTTTAGAGTTCCATGAAATATATAAAGAGTGGGTTGGCAATTTGAATTGCAATTCATCACATATGTCCTCACAGTCTTGTTTTCTAGTACAATATATTATTACTTTTCCTTCTGTAATTTTTTCAACTATTTTTGCTATTTCTATGATTACTGTATCTTTTTTATCCTTCTTATTAATTACATTGTATGAAATTTTATGGCGCACCATATCTACACCTTTTACAATTTCAAAATTTTCATTTTTAGTATTTGATTTTCTCGGATTGCCTCAATATTTGCAGATGATACTGTAGCAGTTAATAGTAATAAAGGTACTTTAGGGTATTTTACTTTAAGTGAACCTAGCTTACTCCATGCATCCCTTGAATATAAAATATAGATTAGATTTATCATATAAGGTATATATTATTAACAAATCATAACTTACTGAAAATGTTTATAATTTAATATACAGTGAGCTTCATTAATAACTAGATATAATTTTTTTTGATCATATAGACGATTTAAAAATTTTTGAAACTGACCATTTTTTTCAATTTTTTCAGGGGTAACGTATAGAATTTTTAAAAATCCCATAGCAATTTCTTCAAAAATTTTTTGTTCACATATTTTTGTTTTAAAACTTGATGCATATAAGACAGCACTTGGAATTCCTAATATAGTTAATTTTGTCTAAAAGCAAATAATATTATAATATTAGCAAAGTATAAAATGTATCAAATTATTTACTAACCACCTGATTTTTCATTAGGGCTATTAATGGACTAATTACTACGGTCAATCCATCAAATAATATTGCTGACAATATAAAGCATAATGATTTTCTACCATCTGTACGCATTAAAAAAAAAGTATTCTTTTGATTTATTGTATAATAGCTTATAACTGATTCTTGTTCCGCTTTTAATGTTTCAAATCCTTAGATATTTTTTGCAGCAATTTTAATTTTGTCAATATAATTTTTTTGAAATGATGGTTCATTTAAATTATAAATAGATTAATAGTTATGATTAATAATTCGGTCTTTAAGTCCAATATTAATATATAGATTGCATAAGTTACAAAGACCATTTGTGTACTTTTTTTCAAATCCATAACATCCTTGACATTTATTTATTACTTCAAAATCTTTAATTAGATCTCCAAAAGATGGATAAAAATTCTCTTTTAGCAAATGTTCTTGTCCTTTAAATTTATAAGGTATAAGTTCCTAATTTGATATTAGAACTATAATAAGTTAAATTATTACTTGTATTATAATATTATATAAAATTTTTAAATTTTATATTAATACTTGAGAAAAATCAAATCCCTGCAATTCTAATTTTTCATTTTCATAAGTTATAGCACATGCTGTATCGCGTAAGTGAATATAATTTATATTTTGAATTTGTTGATTAATTTTTAAATTTTCCATTTTTTGAATATTAATTATATCTTCTATTGTAAATGATTTTTTACTATATCTATTATGAATTGTTTTTAAAATATTTAAATCTCCATCATTATAATAAATAATAGCAATTGCATGCCGTTCAACGAATGATTTCCAGAAATCGATTTTTTATCCAAATATATTAATTTACCGGTAACTCAGTTAAATACTTTGTTAATTAAACTTCTATATATTGTAACTAATCCCTAACCAGCTAGTAAGCGGAAAATAGTTTCAATTATTTTTTGAAATTCATTTATTTGGCTTATTGAATAATTTTCTAAAGTTGGTTGTTGTAAAGCTAATTCAGGATTTTTTTTAATCTAGCAAACTTCAGACCAACATAAAGAATGACTATTTTGAAGTCCTTCAGTTTGAAATTTTTGCAATTCTAATTGTGTTGGTGTTATTTCATTAGAATTATTTTTTCGTAATCCAGCTGCAAATACACAACTATTGAAGTATCTCATAATATGTTGCTCAAATTTATGATATTTTTGGTAGGTTTTATTTACTATATTTTGTAATGATAATTAGGTTAAATTTTAATATTAAAAAAATTTTTTTATACTTACATAATGCTTTTCTAATATTTTTACTAAGATGTTTTAAATCAGCATAGATACGATTAACTATTAAAACATTAGACAAAGTTTTGTTTGTATCTAAGTCGCCATTTACAACTATTTCTAATACAAAATCTCGTTCTACTAAAAAAGGTTCAATATCATTTAGTAGGGATATAAGAATTGAGTGTTCCATTTGTCGTGAACTTTTATCAAAGTTTCTTTCATGAATTATATTAATATTATTTGTTTTTTTTTAATTATATGTGATTTTTCTACAGTATGAAATGCAATTATGGGTTTATAAAAAGCCTCTAATGAAGTGTAATATATTATTAATAATAAATATATATAATTGTTTAATAAATAAATATTATACCTGGAATTGTTTCTTGAAAAATAAACTTTCCACTTGCTTGTCGTGCATTGCATCCATGGCTTCATAAACAGTCAAAACTTAGAAGTAAATATTTAACTCCTTTTTTTTGCATATAATTTAATGCAACTATTAACCAATTTTGTGCTGATTCTTTTGTTTGTTTTACTAAATATTTAATCATTGGAGCTTGATAGTTATAATGACTAACTTTGCTATATTGTTTTGTGACTCCTATACTTGCTAATGTACTTTGTAGCGCATGATAGGTTAGACCTTCAGCTAAACCTGCTGTAGCAACTGCCTTAGAAAACTGGATATACATATTTTCATTATTATTTTCTGCTATATTACCACAAATTTGGCGTGTTATACAACATTTTACAGAAAAATCTATTAGCATTTATGATATAAGTTTTTTTTGTAATATCATTATATTCGCAATTTGAACATGGTTAAGATAAAACTAATAATAAATAATTTTTTGTATTGACTAAAATAGTTGAACCAACTTCTGCGTTTTTTATTGCTCCCATTATAATTTCATCTAATTGCTCTTTAGTATCTAATTTAGATTCGAGTATTTGGTCTTTTAGAGTAAGTGATGAAATTTTTGATTTTAATTGATTAATTGTTTTTGACATTCAATAAATTTTTTGTACTGATTCATTATATTTTACTATTAATGCTTGAGTACAATATGGTGTAAGTAATTTACCTTGTTGTTCTAAGATAATACCTTTTACAATTGGTTGATCTTCATTTAATATTTTATCACTTAATTCATTAGCTTTATGCTTTAATGCTTTATTTAAAGTAGATTCTTTTTGAAATGCCTTAATAGTATTTGCATATATTTGAAATAAAGTTGGATATTTTCGAGAAACTATATTTTGAAGAAGCTGAATATTTGCTTTATCGAAAATCCTAACACCCAGGGAAATGATTTGTTTTTTTCAAACTTATATTGCTGGAACATTAATTTGAATATAGTATAATTAGCTCCTTCATTTTGTATATTTTCAAAGAAGAATCATCACCAAATTCTGCCCATTTATAAATCAATTGATTATATTCATCTTTTGATATATATAATTTAAAATATATTGTATATCCTAGTAATAATGGTATCCATATTAAATTTACATCTTTACTAGATTGATAAGGGTAATATCTAGCCGATTTGTTAGAATTATCATTTATAGTTTTTATATTTATAGGCATAAGAGTAGAATGAATTTCTAAAACTTCTAATTCTGAATTTATTTCTCGTACAAGCCACGAATGATTATTTCTTTGAATTGAAATAAGTGCTCAGGGCTTTTTTTCAACATATTTTAGATACTAGCTAGCTATATATCTAGTTTAGTTTACAAAATATAATTATTTATTATATAAATATACAGTTAATTTGCTTTATAATAAACTTGATATATAATTAATATTAAAAAATAGTAATTTTGTAAAACAAACATTTTTTTATTAAAATATTATTTAGTTTTTAGGATTTGTAAAAAAAAACTGTGTATACGATATTACTTTTATAAAAAATTCTTTTAGCTATTTGAAAAATAGAAGCTTATAGAATATAATCGAGAATAAATCGAATATAACCTTGGCTTTCGCAAAGGCTCTCGAGGATTATTTTGCTTAAAAAGTATTATTTTAAAAAATATTTTTCAGAAAGAAAAGTTGTTTTACGTTGTTTTGGATCCAAATATTGCTTTTAAATACGTGTTTCATATAATTATTATATAAATAGTTGGTGTTACTCAGATATTTATTATTATCATTATAGTGATAAACAATTTTGTGATACTAATCATAATAGAAATGATTGACACGTACTCTACCCTTAAATACTTTATACTTATTAATTTCAATTCCAATTCTTAAATAATAACAATAACCAACTCGATACATTCCATTAAGATTATACATATCTGCCGATTTTTAATAATATATGAATGCCTTGTTTTTATTCTTTTCAACTCCTATTCCATATTTGTAATAATAACCAAGACAATTGATTCATTCAGTATGCCCCATGTTAGCAGATTTTTCAAACTGGGCAAATGCTTTATATTCATTCTTTTCAATATTAATTTTGTGAAGATAAAAATATTTTAATTTATATGTTTTATCAACACATGGACTTTGTAGTTGTAAATTAGTAATTTAATAGTTATAACTATTTAGAATAAATACTTAAAGCATATTTTTAAGGATATATGAAATAAAATAAGCTACAAATAAAAATAAAATCAACATACCTTTTAACCCTTTCATAAGATATGTCTTAATCAGGACTGATGATTTTCTGCATTTCATGGAATGCCGCAGAAATCACAGAATCGGGTTGTAAATATGGAATATAGTACTATAGTACAGATAGTATAGAATTCTCACTTTTTTTTATATAAATGTAATAATAATGCTGATAATACAAATTAAATTAAGTTAAATATTGTTGATGCTAGAATCAATTAAGTTGTTATTGGTATCGATACAAATTAATCAAGTTGGCTATATTGTTATCAAAATGGAATTGTATTAGAGAAGTGCAGTAAATCACATAATTAGGGTTTACATAGGTCCTGACCCCCCTAGTGATAGGATTATTGACCAATTAAATTTAAAAAAACTCAAAAACGTCTTTGATCTAAAAATAAGCTACTCCACAATCGACAAAAGTCGCTACATAGTAAACCTTAAATTTTACTAAGCAAATCGAAAAATCAATTAAGTAAGCTTATTCAGCAGATCAAAATATACTTACTACAAAATTTTCATAAGTTTTGGAGAATTTTTTATTAATTGACTTTTGATTTTTATGTTCAATAAAAAAATTAAAATTTTTTAAAAAAATATATTTGATGAATATAAAAGTTAAAAGTTAAATAATAAAAATTTCTCCAATACTTATAAAAATTTTGTGGTACGTGTATTTTGATCTGTTAAATAAGTTACTTAATCGATTTTTTTCGATTTGCTTAGTAAAATTTAGACTTTACTATGTAGCAACTATCTGCAATTAACTAAAAATTGATTTTCTTCAATATGATTGGCTATTTATATTATAAATAGGATGTGATATTTGGGGACCCCACCTCCCCTAAAAAATTACGTGATTTTCTGCACTTCCCTTAAAGTAAAAGGTATTTATAAAAATATTGGGATAAGCAGAACCCCGAAGAACTCTAATACAACTCAGATCTGAGTTGTATAATTTTAGTAGTATTTTAGCCAAATAGATGTATAAAATTGAGCAAAATTTGAAATTTTACTATATTAAGAGTAGGGTGAACGTAGATCAATTTTAATAGTGATCACGTTGTAATCATATGAAATAAGATGATCAACCAATCAGGATTGTAAACAACATAAATTCAACCAATCAGAATTAATAATTTTTGTGCGACCTAAAGAAATTTGGGGTCATCTAAGTTTTTTTTACCAATATATGAAGGTGGATTTTTTCAAATGATATAGGGTTTGAAATTTTACTATGACAAATAAGAAGCTTCAAATTATATGCCACAAAATTTTGGGAAACATTGGCAATAATTCTAAAAAGTTTTATTAGAAGCATGTGTTTGATTTCTATATAAAATTTTGCTGTATCATGTAAATCATATGAAAATTGATCTATGTTCACCCTACCCTTAAAATGCAATGTTTGATGAATTTCTATGCAAAATTTCCTTTTTAAGAATCATCTAAGTTGTATTAGAGTTCTTCGGGGTCCTGGATAAGCATCAACAAATTTTATATATAGATATATATTGATTACTAAATATAAGGGAGCTTTCAGAAATTACGTAATTTTTGAGTGGGTGGGTGGGGTCGCCAAAATATCAGGTTATAATTCTGGCCAAAATTTTATAATTCTGGCCAAAAGTATAAAATTATAAAATTATTGATAACTTTTGATCTTCTGGGCCAATTTAGATGGTTTAACTACCAAAATGCTCATCTTAATGAGATGATTCTAACAAGACCAAAATCGTTAAAATCTAATCACAAGATCCCAAGATCGTTCAACTTTTGTGTAATTTTAATAGTGATTTTTTAGAATCACTAAGTAAATTTCTTTAATATTGAATAACTTTTGATTCACTAGTCCGTTTTGGATGATTTAACTACCAAAATGTTCGTCTCAGTGAGACGATTCTAACAAGCCTAAAATTCTAAATTCCAATTACAGGATCCCAAGATCGATAAAGATTTGTATTGTTATTAACAATACAAATCTTTATCGATCTATGGATCCTGTGGTTGGAATTTAGCGATTTTAGGCTTATTAGAATCGTCTCACTGAGACGAACATTCAGGTAGTTAAAGCATCCAAAATGGACTAGTGGATCAAAAGTTATTCAATGTTAAATAAATTTACTTAGTGATTCTAAAAAATTACTATTAAAATTACACAAAAGTTGAACGATCTTGGGATTTTGTGATTAGATTTTAACGATTTTGGGCTTGTAAGAATCATCTTATCGAGACGAGCATTTTGGTAGTTAAATCATACAAAACAGACCAGTAGATCAAAAGTTATTATTAGGCTTCCGCATGGGCCTGGACTATCCATGGGTACCCATGGGTAGTACCATAAGGGTCGGGCCAGGATATCGATTTTTAGGCCCTTAGATAAGGGTAAGGGCGCCAGGCCGGGCCCTTACAAAGCTGGGTAGGGCCTGGGTAATACTGCTTACTGCCCTTTTGGCCCACGGGTACCGATTAACACATTTCATGTGACCAATAACCAATCATAATACAGATGCATAATATTATATATATGTATGAATTAATAATTCTTACAGTATTAGAAAATTATACAACACGTGCTAAACTATTAAGACCAAGTACGCTTTTACACCCAACGCTTTTAATTACTAACGGCTAATACTCTATATTACCAATGCCCAATGCTCTAAATTACCTCTCTAGATTTATCAATTTACTTTAATATACAAGTACCAATACGTAAAGTACTAGCATAACGGTAAAAATATATTAAAGTATCAGCGTATACTAGTAGAACCAGTAAAACCAGTAGAAAGCCGCTGAAACCATGTATATTATATTTGATTATTACTGCAATTTTTATTATTAATAATAAAACTAATAAAATTTTTTAAATCATGAAAATAAAAAAAATTAACTAAACATTTACCAAATACTACCAAAGCAAACAAGCCCGTTAACATGGGTAACCCCAAGGATAACCATAGTAATCCTGCAAATATGAATAATTCAATAAATAACCACGATGAGTCTGATACTAGTCTGATAATCACGATGAGCCTGATAAAATGGACGATCTTCTAGATAGTCATGAAGTCGATAGCTATAATATTGACTCTGCCTCAACATAATTTATACTGGCATCACCTGTTACTAACTTGGATTCTGTCTCAATTAACAGCTCAACTACTAATGAAACTGCTAATAGATCCATCAGCCAAACTTACAGTGAAACCTTTAGTCAGCTTGAATCATCAAAGCGTACGTCTACTGTATGGAACAGTTTTTCTGAAGTAACTAATGAAAAAAAGAAAAAAAAGCCAATGTAACTATTATAATAAGCAGTTAAGTTACAGAAAGGGATCTGGAACATCTCATCTTCGCCGTCATCTTGATACCTGTCTTAAGTACCAAAGGTTTTTATACCATACTGGTTCGAAACCAAATTCATCTAATGGCCAAACTCAATTAAAATTTAATACACAAACAAAAAAAAGAATATATACAAAAGAGTCAACTAGAAAAGATATTGCCAATATGGTAGTTTTGGATGATTTGAGTTTCCAGTTCGTAGAAGGGCGGGGCTTTCGCAGACTTATTAATGGACTATTACCTGATTTTAGTATTAGTGCTGATACAATTAAGCGAGATATTATAAAATCTTATAATAGAAGAAAAACGTTAATTAAAGAAATCCTTCAAAATGCTAAGGGTAAAATCTCTTTTACCTGTGATGCCTGGACGTCCCTTCAACAACTTGGATACTTGTCGGTTACAGCACATTTTCTTGATAAGGACTGGAATCTTATTTCAATGTTACTATCATTCCTATTAATTTCTTATCCACATACTGGAATTAATATCGCCAATTGTATTAAATCGGAAACGGTCGAATGGTTTATTACTACTAAGGTAGTTAAAAAGTAATTTATATTTTTTACTTGTAGAATGTCCAAACTTATGCGATTTCAAGGATTTTTCATTGTTTAAACAATGAAAAATCCTGAAATCGCATAAGTCTGGACATTTAATTTGTATAGCTAGTTTAAATAGATTATTTTTTAAATATTAATAATTTTTTTTTACAGTTGCAAACTATTACTCTCGACAATGCTACATCAAATAATGTTGCGATTCATGAATTAGCCAATCACATTTCTCAAGACTCTTATATACAAGTCGATGAAGAGCTTTTCATAACTGGTGCCTTGCCTATATCTTAAACCTCATTGTGAAAGACGGTCTAAAAAAAATTGCTGAAGCTATTGGAAAGGTAATTATATACTAATTAAAAATCGATATTAATTTTTTTATTCAATATTAATATTTTTATTAAATTTGTTTAGATTCGTAGTTGTGTTAAAGCAATACATATATCGCCAAAAAGGTGTCAAATGTTTTTGGACATCTGCGAATCTGAATCCCTAAAACCTGTAGTTCCACCACTAGATTGTGACACGCGTTAGAAATCAACGTTTCTAATGCTACAATCAGTTGTACGAATTAAAAATATATTTCTTAGAATGAAGGACAGAGATAAAACATTTCCTGATATACCCGACGATGAGGAATGGAAAAATGCGGAGGCTATTTCTAATATATTAAAACCCTTTTACGAATGTATGAAGAATACGATTACTATATATTTAAATAATCAAATTAAGAAAAAGTTTTAGTATGATTTAATTTTAACTAATACGAATAACTAGACTAATTTTTAAAATTTTTAAATAAAAATAGATACTTTGAAAGTGTCAGCAAATTCATACCCAACTCTTAACAATTCCCTTTCTTCAATTTGGAATATTCGTACTCATTTTATGAGTATGAAATCACATTCAAATAGCTTTATTCACTATATTAGTCAAGCTATGATTGAAAAATTTAATAAGTATTGGGAACACAGCAGCCTCTTACATATGATCGCATGTATTCTGGATCCTCGTTACAAAATGCAATTTATTGCATATTATTACCGTGAAAAGGAAAAATTGTTATCGTATGATCTTGATGAAAAAATACAGGATATTCGAATAAAGTATGAATATTTATTAATTAATATTATATATATGCATATATATTTTTTTATTTCTAATATTATTAAAATTAGATTTGAAGATATATATCTTCGTACATATTCCTCAACCGTTAATCATGATAATGAAATTCCCGTTAATGAAAATGAAGTATCGATATTTGAAAACCATGTTGACGATTTCTTCGAATATGCTGCAAAGCAAACTTGGATAAGCAAAAATGATCCACTTTGTGAAGTAAAACGGTACTTAGATGAACCAATTACTCAGAAAACTACCAACATACTTACATGGTGGAAGCATAATAAAGAGCAATTTTCTAATTTGTCGGCAATGGCCCAGGATTTTCTTGCTATACCTTCTTCAAGTGTTGCATCAGAACAGATGTTTAGGGGAGTAACAAAAATCAGGTGATTGTTTAGGGGGGAGGTGGGTAAAAAAGTTAAAATTATATATAAGAACCTGACTATTTATATATTAAGGAAGAGGGAGGGGAGTAGGCCTTTGATAAAAAATAATCAGGTGATTAATGACACTGCCCTTAGCTGTGCAGGACGTATAATTAATGATAGCCGTACTTTATTGGATCTGGATACAATAACTGCATTGATGTGCCAAAAAAATTGGTTGGATATGGCAGATAAATTTGGTTGGGATTTATAATTTGTTAATTAGAGAATTTTTTTTTTTTGTCTAGTTTGACAATATTTTTTTTTTTGAGTGGATTTAAACACGGATAGAAAAAATTAATAGACTTCTCAGATTAGTAATAAAAAAGAATAAATAAATTTGCTTTGTTTTGGTTACGATAGTTTACGTAATTTTATTTTGAACAATAATAGTATTAGAATGTAGTGCATGTAATGATCAATTTTAAAATCAATTATAATTTAATATGATTAAAATTTTATTTTACGAATGCAGGAAAGCCGTTTTCATTAGGGTTAGCCTTATTTGAGAAATAAATGTAACTAATTTACAGATTACCTTTCAATTCATTTCTTGTTTGTTCATTTTTTTATTTATAGCTTCCTTCATTTTTCAGACATTTTCTTGGATTTCTTGAATCGTTTCCAATAATCTAATGAGCACAGCCCAAATTCAGTGATCAATATAATTAATAAATTGATTAAACATGTGATTAACATTATTAATTAATAATAACCTACGAAGTGTAAAAGTTTATTACTATCTAATGCTATCGCTATTGATATTTTTTAATAGCAAGGAGCCCAAAATAAAGCGCAGGGGGCTTTATTAAAAAATAATTAATAATTAATGTTAAAATTTAAAAAATAATTAAAAATAATTAAAGCAAGAAGACGACAGTATTAGAATTCCTACTGATGTTACTTTAACTCCTTTTGATTAAAATAGAGTCGAGAGAGCTTATTCGGAAGCAGAACAGACCAAAGGACGGCTGGCAGATGGTGAAAGACAAATGAAGAAGTATGAAGTTTATTTTTGTGATTTGTTGCTTCAATTTTTAAATTATTGATACATATTGGGTACCCGATAAATACAGTAGATGAAATAATAGATATTTTTATAAGTTCTTGACCAAATTCAATGAACATTTTATAAATATAAAAAAAATAGCTTTTAGGGAGGTAACAGTTGGATCCTAGGCCTACCTTTAAAGATTATAACTGCACCTAAGAAAGCTATTTATTATAAAGAATAAATATTGTAAATAACATATTTTGCGGACCAAACAATCACTTTTGCTTAAGTACTGAGCTAGAGATTAGGCCCGGTTTAAAATTTAATTCCGGGTAACCCGTCCGCTTATTAAACTCTTACTCGGGTAACTACCCGGTTAATCTCAAATAATCCGGCTGACCCGGTTAACCCGGTTAACCCGGTTATGATTATATAAGAATAGACGTTTCACATGATTATAGATAATCTTTAAACCAAAATTGGTTTAAAACATTAATTCGCAGATTCAAATTCGTTTAACGTTAATAAATTCAAATGCATTTTATTTATAAAATGTTAAATACATGTTTGAAAATATAGTCTATACTTAAAAGTTAAGATTAGTGTTCTGACCCGGGTCAGATAATAGTGACCCGACGGGTTAGACATTTAGCCCGGGTCATGAGAGGGAGAGAGAAAAAGAGAGAAAGAGAAGAAGAGAGAAAGAGAGAGAGAGAAAAATAAAGGGAAAGTTTTTTTTTTTTTTTTTTTTTTTTAGGGATGACCCGGGTTAGAAAATTTCCGACCCAGGCCGGAACACTACATTTAAATGCATAATCTAAAATAAAAGATCTAAGACCTGTCTAAATTAGTCAAATATTTTAATTCGTAGCATTATCATTGCCAAATATGATTTTGACAGAAATTAATATGGCTAAGCTTAGCGGTATATTAGGAAATTCGTCCAATAATATTGTTTCATTATTCTCACGTGATGTATATTTATTTTCTATTCGGGTTACCCGGGTAGCATAACCATAACCCGGTTAAGGAATGCTTATGCGGGTTACCCGGGTAAGCCTTATCCGGGCTTAATCTCTATACTGAGCTACCTAATGGTAATTATCAGCCCATTTAGTCTAATAACAAACATAGTCAGAGGCCCTATCGCTCATTATTAGAGAAGAAATTTTTTGCTTGACTATATCTACTCGTCCAAATAGCTCTAGCAATTGTTTTATCAACACAAAAGGTAAAAGAATTAATCTGCTAAACAATTCTGTAAAGTAGTCTTTAAAATTAAGTCTTCATATGACCAAACTTTAGTATCAGTCGGTAAATCTGTACTTTGAGCAATTCCCCATTTAATAACATGATCCCAAATTTTCCCTTCATCCATCTTGCTTAATAAGTGAAATTAGTGCATTTTCTGGAAGTGAGATAAAATTTTCTAACAATTAATCAAGATGAAATTCGGAAGCAACAAGGATGAGTTCAAAAATAAAATAATGCGTCTTGATCTTCTTCTAACAAAACCACTCCTCCGTAAATATATCTATTAAATTAGTAAGTTTAATAATTTAAAAATTAGTTCTCACATATACATGATACATAAACTGAGTAACCATCATCTTAGTGATCCGTAAGAATATTACTTTAAAATAAAGGTTTAGTTTAAATATACATTTAACCAAGCCCAAATAAAATACTGATTTTTTAGATACTTTACCCCATGAAGTAAGCCATGCTGTAATTTATAACCTCAATATTCGTTGAGGACACGTTTCTCCACACCTCGAACTAACAGAATACTTAAAAAACTATTGTCAAAAAGAATATGGAATAAATAAATTGCAAAAATTACTTTATGATTGAGAAAAATAATAATATTATGTCAAGACTAAGAACCGAGCCGCTAGCTAATCAATTTCTGGCAATTACTAAACAACAGAAAGGAAAAATGATTGCTCTCTATAATCGACACTTACCTAATCATTATTTCAAAATGTTGAATAGAAACATGCTTTAAATTAATCGTTTTAATGTTATTTTTATCTTTGTTAATATTTGCTAATTCATTATGGAAATACAAAGATCTGTATTTTAAAATATTAGTATGCGCTTGAATATTTTATTATTTGGTGAATCCCCCATTAATGCGAATTTGACTTCATTGATATAGCATAACGTGTTTTATTATGATTGGTGATTATATCGGGTTGGCGTGTTGATTTACAAAAATTGCTATGCTAAATACAGTTAGCATCAAATGATCATTCAAGTTGACGGCAAAGTCAACAAATCGAAAAGGGAGCTAAGCAGGGAGGTCCGGTGCAGCGACAATCACAGGAAAACCAAGATGCCAGCAGGAAGAAACCGGTTTAATCGCTATCCAATTTGAGGAAAGCGCAGGGGAAAGATAAGTGATTAATCAATTGCCTAATTGAGACATTTCACATGGAAACTAATATATAACATTAAATGTTTGATGCGGTCTGTGAATTAGTCGTCATGATGAAGATTTATAATAAGACAAAAAACTATACTTAGGTTTAATAAGTTTAAATTATAGTAGCTTCACTTATACTGCAGTATTAATTACTTATGAGAGTTAACAAAGGTAGTACCTCGATCCTATTCTTTAATTAAAGGCTATTCAAATCGAATCTGAATACTATTTTGTATATAACTTGAATCTGGACGAATCGTATTCTATATGAATCGTTAGTACGATGGGTGGCACTTCATGCCACCCATGTTGCTCAGTACATTTGGTCAGTGTTGGCAATTTTTTGCGGTCAATTTTTTTAGCAATTGGTTGGGAAACGCCCAATGGCCAATTGGCTAATATTTAAATTTCGGTCAAAAATTTCTAACGATTTTAATAAAAAAGACTATACTACTTGTTGCGGTTTTATTATAAGATATTAAATAATAAATTATAAGGCATTAATAAATAAGAAAAAACTATTTTTTTTTTAGAAGCCGAACCGCCAAGGACAATTTCAAGTTTGAGGATGCTGAAATTAACAGCAAAAAAGTGGAATTAGAACAAAAAATAGCCGATTTAGAGGCAAAACTCGCCCAGTCGCTAGAAGACCAGAACCAGACTGACAATTCTAATCATGAAAATGAGAAAAAGGATTTAGAAAAGAAATTGTGGGATTTGCGAATGGATAACTTAACTAAAAACCACCTGCCGATAAGGAAGATAATAATCAACCTCTTCCGCCGAGAGAAGAACTGAAAACTTCCATCATAAAGACGAGCAAAATTAATTGACTAGTCTTAATTCTTCCGGTAATGTTTATCATAGGAGGAATAGTCTTGATTTTTTTGGTATCTAAAAAAGGACGCAAAAATAAATAAATTTAAATTAAGCAATTACCGTATTGGGGCAGGCATAAACAAAATAATTATTAAGAATAAAAAAAATAAAATCCAACCAACTGCCACCCATTTACTAAAAAACTTAATTGTTCGGTAAAGAAGTCAGCAACAAATAATGGCAATAATAACATAAGGGAGAGTTTGCAGAGGTTGAAAATCGCTAGGCATATTAGTTCTTTGTAGGTAAATGGAATTGTAATATTAAATAGTATTTGAGGCTTAATTCAATTAATATAAAGATTAACGTTAATACGGATAAAGTAGATAAATCGTAATTTTTTATATCAAAATAGACATAAGCCACTAAGTCTTAAATACACTGCCGCCATGTTCAGGAATCGATCTTTTTAAAGAAAATCGGCGCGGATTTAATCTGAAATCGAGATGTGTAAGAAATTTCATCAAAAAAAGTATAAATAAAATGTAGGTTTGCAAGGTGGGTGGTTGGGCGGGCATAGTATGGTTTACGAATTCGAAATTGTAAATTTAAATAGAGTAATGTATAAAGTAAAGAATTTTTTAGGCTAATTTGGCATGATCTGATCCTAAAGGAGAGTATACAAGACAAAGACAGGTTGATCTTTGATCAAGTATTTTCACGGTAATTTTAAAATTATATAAAAAAAAAATCCAAAAAAAAAAAAAGGAAAAAACCAAATATGGAAAACAACCATCGTACAAGAAAAGTACCGAATTAGAACAAAACTATGTATTCTACGTTAAAAAAAAAATAAGTATTACTGTAACATCGGGGCCGACAACTACCTTGACGATTAGAAGTTCGATCGATTAAGGCTTTGACATTTAAGGGAAATTTAGGTAAATTAAAAAAAATATCGATCTTTATATTTTTAATAGGGCCCATGGGTAGTTCGAAGGGTGCCCACAGTTTAATGGCCCGAGTATGGGTACTAAGATCTGAGCCCTAGAGTAAGGGTAGGGTTCAGATAGACTGCTCGTGTAAAAACGGGTAGGGTACGGGTATCACTAGTACCCGGCTCTACCCGGCCCATGCGAAAGCCTAGTTATTATTAATTCCAAAAAATTTTTTTTTTAATAATTCGGCAGCTTGCCACAACTTTATTTTACTTTTGTAAATTTTAAAATATACTATTTTATCTTACAAAGTTTGCCATCTATTGGTACTAATACTAAAGTGTGACCCACCCTGTTGTCTTAGAGATACCTAAGTGTAACCTGCTATAACAAACTTTTCCTCCCTAAGTTTCTTTTTTTCAATAAAAAAGAACCACCTAGATCTATGGTCAGGGTTTGCCGCCTGTCAAAACTACTATCTATTTTATATTCCAGCTCGCATGGATGCCTTGTCCAATTCATGTGTATACTTCTTCCTTTACGATACTTAGAATTTCTGTTCTGCTCCGTCTCGGCCTTTTATTTTTTACTACTGATTCTTCTTCTCCTGACCCCTCTTCTGGGTTATCGCTTCTTTTTTTTTTCTCTTCCAGTTCTCTTTTCTTATTTTTTTTCTTCTTGGTCCCTTTTCTTTTCTGCCCTTGAGTAATTCCACAGTCTTTTTCCCATTCGTTAACTATTGAGCAGCATTCCTTCCATATTTCTCCTGGAAGACAGTCAACCATTTATCGAGAAAAGCCACAGCTACGTCCCGGGCCTTATTTTTAGAAAGGTTTAATCTTTCTAAGAATGATCCTATATTGTCTGCCAGGAACCCTCTTGACCACTCTATATGCTGATTCTTATACTCATTCATATCCCTGAGTACAAAGACTTCTCTTAGCCGGTCTAGGCCTAAAACTATCCCATCCTTATGCTTTAACTCTTCCTTAATACTGCCCAGGATTTCTTCTCCCTTTTTTGTCTATACCTCTTTATCATGTGGGCATGTAGATAAGTGCTCGAAAGATTTTTTCTCTTTTTTGCATTTCCTACACCTACACTGAACATCTTAATACAACTCTGGATTGTGTATTCGTCGTTTTATCAGAGTCGGCAAAAGTTTGTTTATGCACTTTATATGAAAACTCCATGTGCTATTTTCTTTTTTACTCTCCCCCTGTAGCTTACTATGCCTCTTCATCAGGGCAAAAAAGGGGTTTCAGTTCTTTTGGTTCACTCGCTTCTGGTGAATCTCATCATAGGTTTTTTGATTAAATGTCCATTCTGCTCTAGTAGCTGTTGTTAATATCTGCTTTATAAATTCTCTCAGAGAGTATTCTATTTCTAACCTGTTCCAGACTGGCCGAAAGACTATATTTTCAGTCATAACCCGCTTGACTCCTGTTGGGGCACCTACTTCTTCTCCTTCTTTTGCTATGCAATCTGCTCTTTCATTCTATTCGTACCCTGTATGTGCCTTAACCTTCTCAAGTACCACCTCTATTTCCTTGCTCTGTACTACTACTTTTATTGCTGCTAGTATCATAGGGTTATTTATTTTCATCTACTCTCGTGTTCTGGGCCCTCTAATAACCTTTTTAACTAAAATTATCGCTGCACTACTATCAGACCTAATAATAATCCTACTTTTAGGTGGTACTATTAAAAGAGCTTCTAAAATTGCCATTAGCTCTGGTTGTGTAGATGAAATCCAGTTCTAAATTCTGCCTTTGGTATCTCTTACAACTAGTGATACAAATCGAAAATCGAATTAATCGATTAGTTGTAAAGTTGACAACTAATCGATTTGAATTTTACAGACCTAACTTAGTCGATTAGTCGATTAGTCGACTAATCGATTAATCGATTGGCCAACTAATCGATTAATCGACTAATTAATCAATTAGTCGATTGGTCGTTTAATCAACCGATCATATAAGAATACCACCAACCCGGCTGTTTTCAGTTGCTACCTTACATGCATTTTACCAAGTTTCGTTTATTATTTATTCAACTAATCGATTGGTCAATCGATTAGTCAACTAATCAGTTAATCGATTAGTCGATTAATCGATTGGCCAACTAATCGATTAGTTGAATAAAATCGATTAATCGATTGGCCAACTAATCGATTAGTTGAATAAAATCGATTAATCGATTGGCCAACTAATCAATTAGTTGAATAAAATCGATTAATCGTTTCATTGGATAAAATGATCTATCAACTAATCGATTGAAAAATTTTCATCGATTTGTATCACTACTTACAACCTTTCTCTCTCTATCTATTTGTACAACTCCATATCCTAATACCTTCCTATTATCTACTCTTTACATAACCTATCCTTATAAAACCACAAAATATCTTCTCCCCAATTTTCATACAGTGCTTCCTTCAGTTTCCGTCTCTTCTCTTGTCCTTATATTATCCTATCTATTAGCTCTAAACTTGGTTCTTCAATTACTACCCTTATCTCCTCCTTTCTACTCCGTAAACTTCTAACTTGCTCCGATGAAATACTAATTCTCTCTCCTCGTTCTATAAAGTAATTTGGCCCCAATTCCAGGTTCAACTCTCCTTTTGTATATTTCACCCATGGTGATATATCTATTAGTTTTTCTGTTCTTGTTCTTTTAACTCCATTATTCGACTTTTCTTGGAGTACTTTGTTAGAACTTCTCTCTTCCGTCTGATTCTTGCTTTTACCATTACTCTCATAACAAATAATATCTGTGAAATACGTCCTTTTTGTTATTACTCGACCGATAGTTGGCTGGTTTTCTTTATTTTTATCCACCATTACCCATTCTCGTTTGCTTCTTTTCTTCGAAATTGGCTTGTGTTGCGGCTTCAGGGCTAAACATTTGGTCCTTGTGTCTTATACATCTCTTTTACCTTACGAGTATGGATGTTTGCCAAAGTAATGCTTTCTATAGACTGAAACCAGATTGCTTTTTTCTTACTTGATCTTTGATTGGACAATTTCTTAATCTGATGCCAAGTTAACAGTCTATCCCCCATTGGGTCTAGCAACTAGTTTATGTACTATACATCTCTTCCTTTGAGTTTTTCCCAATTTTTCAGTCTATTATATTTTATCAATACCTCTATAATTGTTTTAGATTCTCTACTCGGCTCTTGAAAGAACCACCATTCATTATAATTATATTCCAACCTTACTTCTATATCCAACTCCTTTGCCAATTTCAAGATTCTTGCGTTAAGATTATATTTGAACTTCGTAGTTCCTAACCAGCACTGGTCAAGTGTCCATATCGGTTTGGAGCTACATATTTCCTGTTGTGCCTTTTTAAGTCTTAACCTTGTCGACTGGCCAAGTACTCTTGAATCATTGATTTTAATTACCCATTCTGCTAGCATTTGTTCCGTATACCTTTGCCAAAGACTTTTAATACCCAGGAGTTCCTTATGGTTTGTTATACTATTGGCGGCCGTTGACGCGATATTTGCTTTCCACTTAGCTAATCTAAGAACTGGTTGATGAACTTTGTCATATGTTCTTTTATCTAGGAAACAGATTAGCGCCCTATACTCCAACCGTGGTAGCAGTACCTTGTTATTTAGATACTTCATTTGGCCTATCAATATCTGTTTATTCTTAACCAGGTTTGTAAATATAAATGGTTCTTTCTTGAGTTTGTTTACACACTGCTTATAAATATCTTTCGCTGTAATCCAAACTCTAAGAAAACGAGCTGCCTTTTCTGCTTCTAATGCCTTGACTTCTGCTCTTTCTCTTCCTAACTTTACTGTTTGTCTCCTTGGTGTTACCCTCGAGTTTACTACAACCATCTCCGATTTCTTTGGGTTTATGTCTATATCATTTATACAATAGAACTCATTGGCTTTGTCTAATATATCTTGCAGATTACTTTGTGTACTCGCTATGAATGTTGTATCATCTGCAAATGCTAGACAGCTTATATTGAGGCCCTTTTCTTTTCCAAACGGCATTAAAGACTCAAAAGGTTTTTGTATATCCATGCTATACCCTTTTTTTAGAGCTTGTATCCTGCATAAAAGCGGATCGTAAATTATTCTCCATACAAGAGGTGAGATCACCTCCCCTTGGTCGATCCCATCCTCCGCTTGAAAACCTTCTAACAAGCCAAACTTCATGATAACTCTAACCCTTCTTTTATTAAATATCTCTAGCAAAAAGTTTGTGGCTTCCTGGGGAATCTTAATTCTCGCACATGCCTGTCTAAATCAATTCCAAAAATTGAACATATAAATAATTTTTAAAAAAATATAAAATTTGATTAGCTAATATGGTATCAGGTGTGAGTGGGTGGGGTAAAATTTTGAAATTTATTAGTAACAAAAAATTACGTAATTTCTAGAAGCTCACTAAGATATATATCGATACCCATCACCCCTGCTGATTTCTATTAATAGTAATAGTAATCGATATATATCTGATATAGATATATCTGATATGATATCAATTAATAATTATTATATTCACATAATCATACTTTTTGAACATTTTACAGGTTTTTGCAAGTTTGCAAGTTTTCACAATTTAATATAAATTTTTTTTTATTTATTATTATTATATAATATTTTAAATTATTACATATACAATATTTGAAAGTTTTCGCAATTTAATATAAAATTTTATTTTTTTATTTATTATTATTATATATTATATTTTAAATATTATGTATATTATATATTATTATAAAAAAACGAAAAAAAAATAAACCCAAAAAAAACAAAAATGAAAAATAACAAAAAAAAATGAAACTGAAAAAAATAAACTATTATATTCGCTTATATTCGCTCATATTAGCTTATATTCACTTATATTCACTTATATTCACTACTTCTTGCAAAGTGCCAGAAAAGTTAGAATTGGTGTTTTTGTAAAGTGCTAGAAAATTCAGGTCATTTTCTTGCGAAGTTCTAAAAGAAGTAAGGAATAAATTAAATAAAATAAAATTAAAAAATAAGTAAAAAAAAACAAACAAAAAACAAAAACAAAACTGAAAAATAACAAAAAAAAAACAAAAACAGAAAAAATAAACTATTATATTTGCTTATATTCGCTCATATTCACTTATATTCAATTATATTCACTCATATTCGCAACTTTTTGCCAAGTGCCAGAGATATTAGAATTGTAAAGTGCTAGAAAAGTCAAGTTGTTTTCTTGCAAAGTTCCAAAAGAAGTAAGGAATAAATAAAATAAAATAAAATTAAAAAACAAATTAAAAAAAGAAAACAGACAAAAAACAAAAATGTAAGCAAACTAAATAAAAAATAAATGAAGCCCCAAATCTCTATTTTCCTGAAGTAAGAGTTTGTTCATAATCTTGCAATTCAGAAATCGTCAAAGGTTTTCGCAAAGTGCTGGAATAAAATAAATTAATAAAAATACAACAAAAAAAACAAAAACATAAAATATGAAATGAAAAAAAAATAAATAAAGTGAAACCTTGTGAAAACTTGTAAAAACTTGCGAAAACTTGTGTTCTTAAAATTTAGAAATTGTTTGAGAAATTAGTTGTATGTTTTTGCAAAGTATCAAAAGGCTGAGTTGGCTTGTGCAAAGTACCAAAAAGTTGTTGAATTTCTTGCAAAGTGCTAGTAGTAAAGTGTAAAAATAAAATAAAAAAAAATTAAAAAATAAATAAAAAATAAAAAACAAAAAAAAAACAAACTGAAACTAAAAAAAATGAAATGAAACTAAAAAAAAACAAAAGGAAAATGAAAAAACAATGTAAAATTAATAGTACCCTAGCCATGACAAAAAAAAACCTACTATTACATGATAATAATCACTTTCGATCCCATAATGTACACCAGATTAAAGATCTACCCCCTATGCTTTCTAGCCAACCATTATTAGGATTCAAAAAATTTTTTTTTTAAGATTCAAAATATTTTAACTTCGAAAAGCCAAAGCCATAAGATTATGAATCTGGATCTGAAAAACTAATTTATTGAGCTTTATTTTTTAACTACTAATTAATTCTATACACTAAATACAGTTGATTATTTTATATGAAATAATAATAATAGAGATAATTTTATAGTTATATAATTTTATAAGGAAAATTATTCATGACGACCTGTTGCCATAGCGACCCCATATGATCGACCAATCACATGGTCGATCATGTAAGAGTGCGCCGTTTTACTAGATCGGCCTTTCGATCTAGATTAGATCTAGATAAGGTTTGGTTTGGTTTGTTTTTTTTCATTTTGCTTTTTCTGTTCTTCGTGTTTTTTTTCTTTGTTGCTTCGCTATCTTGTAAGATAGATGGTTTTTGTTTTTTTTTTTGTATTTTTTCTTCTTCTTCTTTGAATTTGTACTAACTTTTTTATGCTCGCAAATTTGCTTTCTGAAATACCTGGTAGCGGAAACTAGAACCGGAATTCTGAGATATGTATTTTTTTTCGTTATTTGTTTTTTTTGGTTTTCTTTTTTTGACTAATACTTTCTTTCTTGAGTGGAACCGCCGTAGTGGGTGTTGTCGTTTGTGGATATAAGATTTTGGGCTTTAGACTTCGCCGTTTTGCTCCTGCATTTCGGTAACGTTGCTTGTGGAGATTTTGGGGTGGAGATTTTGGTTTTCGTAGTAAATTTCAGACTTCGTTGTTTATGGAATATAAGATTTTGGGCTTTAGGCTTCGTCCCATTCCAAAGGTAACGATGCTACGATGGAACTTTCTCTCTTCCCTGAGAGCATCAAGAAAACGATTACTCAATTATAGCGACAATTGAAAACTGCAAACCTCCTCAAAGATCTAGTCATCACGCCCAATAATATTAAATGCGGAACTAGTATAATAGGAGAAGAATTAACCGCTTCAACCACCTTGTTAACGAGTGAAGCCAGAAAATTCGTCAAAATTTAATGGTATACGTCAACGATCTACATAGCCAAGATGTAACTTTCCAAACCTTACCCGAGCTCGAAGGAAATTGGGAAATGCAAGTAAAGTCCGTATGTGCTGAAATTATGAAGGTCCTTTCTGATCCAGTAAAACGACTTTACAACTACTACCAGTTAGGAGCAGTATTAGAAAATCAAGCCTGGAGTGAACGAGTGAGAAAAGAAATCTGAAAACATTTATTTTCTGCACGAAAATATTTAGAAGTATAGAAAGTATCTTTTCGTACCTACCAGCTATACTCTAGTAGGGGACTAGATAATCTATTTTTAGCTAAACAAATTACTCCTTTCGTATTATCCCGCATGTATGAAGAGGATTTCTCTATTTTACTCGAAGAAGCAAGAGTCATGAAAGAATTAGAATTCAATGAATTAATCAATTTGACCAACGAGCTGCTTGGAGTCACGCTTCAAGAGGTAGAGAATGTCACAAATTGAAAATTTGTGACTGTGAGAAATCAATCTTGCATGTGATCTTCTAATTTAGAAATCAATAGAAATTTCATTTTGTATTCGGAAATTTTATCATTTTCCCAAAATAAGTAGTATTCTTGTAAAACCCGGTTTATCCAGACATTTACATATGATTTTCTTCTTTTGTTAATATTGTAATAGCACGTCAACGTGCTGGGCTTGGTTGTGATAGCACGTTACCGTGTCTATTAATTAATTCGAATATATATAAACGAACCACTTTAGCTTTAATAAAGGCATAGTTTTTCCCTCAATTTTCCCTGCCTCATAAAGAAAGTAAGCTAGTGTAAAGCTAAATAGCCCTTTATCATTCAAGGTGTTAAATAAAAAGTATCATATAAGTTGTTATATTTTTCTAGATTAAACCTTGTTCATGTAATCATAATCCATTTCTTCAACCTTTATTTCCTCTCATTTTTCTGTTAACCTTATCTATTATACTTAATTTTTGACCTCTATCTTCGTAACTATTAGAGTAAATTGGTAATACGTATACACTCTCCCATCTTAATAGTTATACTATCCTCCCAATCAAAATAAAAAATTTTAAAATTTTGATCAAAGATATCTTGACAACCATCTGACTAAATTCAATGAACTTTTTTTTATTTGAATTCTATGAATTCATAAAATTTAAATAAAAAAATTTTCATTGAATTTAGTCAGATAGTTATCAAGATATCTTCGCAAAAATTTAGAGAAAAATCAAAAAGTCGATCAAAATAAAAGCTGCGGCAAGATTTTTTTTAAACTTTGACCAAAGATATTTTAACAACCATCTGACCAACTTCAATGAACGTTTTTTTATTTGAATTCTATGTCTTTATAGAATTAAAATAAAAAAAAATTCATCGAATTTGGTCAGATGGTTGTTAAAATATCTTTGCTCAAAGTTTTAAAAAAATCATGGCACAGCTTTTATTTTGATAGATGTTTTGATTTTTCTCTAACTTTGAGCGAAGATATCTTGACAACTATCTAACTAAATTCAATGAACTTTTTTTATTTGAATTTTATGAATTCATAGAATACAAATAAAAAAAGTTCATTGAATTTAGTAAGATGGTTGTCAAGATATCTTTGCTCAAAGTTAGAGAAAAATCAAAATGTCTATCAAAATATAAGCTGCACCAAGATTTTTTTAAAACTTCGAGCAAAGATATCTTGACACCATCTGACCAAATTCGATGATTTTTTTATTTTAATTCTATAAAGGCATAGAATTCAAATAATAAAAAGTTCGTCGAATTTGGTCAGATAGTTGTCAAGATATCTTTGCTCAAAGTTTTAAAAAATCTTGGCGCAGCTTTTATTTTGATAGATGTTTTGATTTTCTCTAACTTTGTGCGAAGATATCTTGACAACTATCTGACTAAATTCAATGAACTTTTTTTATTTGAATTCTATTCAAATAAAAAAAAGTTCATTGAATTTAGTTAGATGGTTGTCAAGATATCTTCGCTCAAACTTTTAAAATTTTTTATTTTAATATTAATTTTTAATACACAGATTTCTAATTAATACCAAAATATTATTAACAGTGTTGGCACTTGGTATATGTCCATATTTTTTAAAAAATTTGACTATGTCCAAACCTATATGTCCATGTCCATAAATTACTATGTTCATATTTGTCCATATTATTTTTAATAAGTCCCAATGTCCATATTACCCAACACTGATTATTAACATTATTTTGAAATAAATACTTTACAAAAATATTATATAAATCTAATTAAATTAATTTTAATATTTTTTAAAGGACTTTTTTATATTTACTTTTTTAGTAATTATGCAAAAAAATAAAATTTGCATGCAAATTTGCTTGCATAACACATGAAGAGATAATAGATTTACTACTTTAAAAATAGTTTGTTCATTTTATATGTACATTTCACCTGCCCACCTCTTCCAAGAGACCTGAAAAGTGATGTTAACTGAAAAATTGATGTTAACCGAACAATTAACTTCAAATGGCCTTAATAATACATATAAATTTAACAAATATATATAATTTATATAATTTATATAAATATATAATCATATCTATATTAAGAAAAAAAAACCATATAATTCATCTAACAAAAAACCCCAGAATTTTTGTTGCATATCAGCAAAATTTTAGTGTACAGTACGTGCTAGACTTGAATATTTAAAATTGTGAATTAGATATGAGCGACACTCCCGATATAGTGATGATCCAGTAATAAAAATTTCACTATATCGAATGTTTTATTAGTAATAAATTCATTACATCGAGAGAATTTTACATATACTGGTTTTGAGCCTAACTTACTATTGAGATTTTCATAATACAAGAGTTCACTATAACGAAAGTGGCATGTATATGTATGAAAAAAAATCTTTTTTTAATTAGGCAACGAAAAATTAATCAATTGGTTTTTATAGTCCGGCCGGGTCAAAATTTGGCAACTCGAAAAGAATTTTTTATATGTTATAATAACTGGTGGGATTTTATATATAATTTTATAAAACTTTTTATAAACCAAAAGCCAACCGGCCGGGTCGATTTAAAAAATTCATGTTATGAAAACCAAAGTAATTAAATTTGTATGACCTTATACTAAACCAAAATTCACATTATTTTTATATATAGTGTATATAAACTTCAGGCAATATTCATAAATTGTCACTAGCGTATAAAAGTTTATCTGGAACCATACTCTAAATTTTTTTTTAATATTTACATAGGTCATAAATACAGTTTATAATATTGAAGATTTAAATTGAGTTTATGCAAAGTGCATTACTAGTGGATTTCTTCTTTTAATCCAGGATCTATAATAAGATCCAAAACAATGTATATCGAGTCTACATAGAAAATTCATCATTCTCTCTTTTGGGCCCAAAACTTATTTAAAGTATTCTAAATAAGATCCAAAGAAGTTATCATAGTTTCCTTGCAATGTACAGATATACATCCACTAATGCTTTTCTATATTCGATGTATACCAGCATTTTAAGCTTGAAATTGTGGACATTTCTTTTATCTGTCTTGAAGTTAACATCTGCAATTTCAAGCATTTGAAGTTACACTGATTGAAATTAATTCTTAAAGTAGATCATCTTGCATGACGTTGGTTAGGCAACTTTAAGCGGTTTTAACTTCATGCGCTTGAAGTTCAACTTAATGACATTACTAAGATCATTATTTAATTTGTTTAACACTTCATAGCATAAATGCTAGAAACTTAAACCGAATGTAAGGATGTTATTTAGTGTGATTTTGTTAAACAAATCAATAAATTTCATGTTATTGACCCGTGGTTTTACTACGGGACTATTTTATATTAGAGTGACCCAAACAAGAACTGCATGTTCCGTATGTTAGTAAATTATGCAATTATCAACTTTATAACAAATGAATTAATCAATACATCTCAGAGTCAAATTTTGGTCTGACTAAGATGTAGATATAGTGCACTCTCTATCTATAACGTGCGTTTGTTCTGTTCATGATTGCATACGTATTCCTTCTTTCACCACCATTAGAAAAAATCTTTCTCGGCGTTGACAAGCTCCAAAATTGGTTGCTTTCAATATTCGTGATTCTATTTTATATCATAATATAGAAATTAAGTAAAAATTGGGGGTTCATTTATTTTTTGATGTTTGTAGTCGTTTTAAATTTATTGACTCGACACAAAGCCGATATTTAAATCGACTTTAAAATAGTTTGTGGTATATAAAAATATGTATTTTAAGTTGATTGATTGTTTTCCCCAACTATTTCCAATTGACTTGACTATGTCGACTTTTTAAAAATCGGTTAACTTTTAGTCAATAAGATGGCCTTATAAATTGTCATAAACTATAATAAATTATGGCAAAAAGTACTATAACTCATTGCAATTCGACAAGTTTATGACATTAGGTCTGTACCTTAGGTCTGATATAACGTAATTTCAAAGCTCGATTTTAATCTCACAAATCTATTTTGCCCGTTCCTGCAACTGTGTCGCGCAGCTACTTACAATATTAATAAGTACTGTATAATATTTAACGTTAAATTCAAATTTCATTAGGTGACTAAGCAGGCAAAAGACACGTCATATATCGGATCAGTGGGTCGATTGTGGGTTAGACGTTGGTGCGATTGGCATATAGATCTGGGCTTGGTGAAATGACTTTAATGAACTGCCATACATAGTATCCAATAACTCTTGAACAGAATGGAGAAGAACGATGGTGATAAGAACTAGAGATGTACAGTGGCTAATTCTTCTTAGGAAAAGCATTCGCAACCTGATCTCTCCCACTTTAATTGATCCTGCTATTTTCATAACGACAATAATTCTAAATTTCAATATTTATGTTTTCGTCTGACGGCCGGCCTGCATTATGAAGGCGGGAAACCACCGGCCAGTACTGTGCCATGCAACTGCTTATGGTGATCGTTATTCATATCAATGTTCGACATTAATACTGTATCCTTTACAAATCCGAATAATTTATTGGATATCCGGTTATCGATCCATTAATCCATTTTGGATAAATGATAAATGGTAGTGTTCCGCAAAAGATTCGGGTCCGGTCCGGTCCGGCCGACGGGCCGGACCCGAACCACATTTAGGTCCGTCCGGGTAATACCCGGTCCGGTCTATTATTTTTTTTAACAATAAATGACGTAGTGTATTATATTGTAAATTTAATGGCATCCGCACCTGATAAATGCACATGGCGAAGCAAGGGAATGGATGCATATAGGGACTTCGCATGTTACAGCTTCACATTGATGTAACGCTCCTGCCACATAAAATTCTCCCTATAAAAAAAGTGGTCCGGGGTGTGGTACGGGTTGTGTCTGGAATCCACGGAATGGCACGGTCGGAGTGGTACGTATAGAGCTGTTGACGGAATATCACGGTAAAAAGTGGTACGGGGAGGTGGCACGTTATGACACGTCATACGTAATGGCACCTTCATTTCACGGAATGATACGTGTCGAAGGTGGTACGTGTTGGCTCGTTTCACGAAGAGCGAAAGATCAATATACGATTTTTTTTAAAAAAATTGCGATATCTCATAATTTCACTAATGAAGCTGCTCTGGGTGTCTTAACAAAAAAATTCCTTGCAAAATTTTGATACATGAGCAGTTGTTAGTTTGTTTATATTGTATTGATTGTTGATATAAATTTATGTAATCTACTTGTATGTATATTTTTTTTTTTTTATCACACGTTAATTCACGTTAATTACCTGGCCAAATCCCGTGCCATTTGGACTAGTAAAGTGTTGCAAAACCCGAGTCATTAACGGTCCATTTTGTACGGGCATACGGTCCACCACGGGCCAAAAATCCGTGCCAATCCAAGCCTCCTACGTACCAAATACGGGTTTAATCCGTGCCACCAAAACCCGTGCCTTTACTCCCCAACCCGTACCTTTACGGTCCATTTTTCTTATAGGGATAAAGTACAATACCTGATATTTTCTCATGGTCGTCACTTGGGATTTTCAGCCCATATTATTTATAATCGCTGTTTTTTGGCATAAACAATGAATATTAACCAGCCGGAAGCGGCATTTTAGTTTTAACCAAATTCTACTCTGCGCCAATGCTTTAAAATGTTTTTTATTCAATGCATAAGTTGAGAATGACGCAGAACATACATATATAAATATCATATCTGCTGATTAAATTAATTTAATGCTTTAAATTAAATATGCGCTAAATGGATTCGGAATCACCTTTTGAAATTTTTTACCGATTTGAGTGAATTTAAAATTTCGTTTCACATAAGTGTATTTATACCAAGATTCTATTCCGACGTACAACAATACAATTCCCTTGAAGAATTTCACGGACCCGGACCGGACCCGAACCTTTGTTATAAAGAGACGGACCCTTAATTTAGATCCGTATTGGTTTCCGGACCGGATCCGGATCTTCAAAAATACCCGCCCGGTCCGGTTCTTGCGGAACACTAATAAATGGATAAAAGGATTGGAACTCTAGTCTACACTATTTAATTACAACTCACACATGCTTTTCCACATGCAATTCATTCTATCAAGCTTATGAAAGCGCATATCCATGACTAGCGGGAAATTCACATGGAGTAAACCGCAGAGAATACATAAAAATGCCTAATACCGGTACTATAAGGTAGGCGGTCGCTTGAAGTCAGGTACATCATGAGATTACCGATATGTAACCTGGATCCGTCCGAACAAAACAAAGAAAGACAAAAACACAAATATATAAAAAACGGCTACCTAAGCCGGTCTAGGTCCACTAAATTAAAGTGTTGAAAATGCGATTTTGCTATATATAAACCACTTCTCTATCCTTCAATCGATTTAATTAACAATCGAAAAATCCATGATATACCCGACCCCGTTTATGGAGCAAATATGGAAACCCTATAAGAAAAATGGACCGTAAAGGTACGGGTTGGGGAGTAAAGGCACGGGTTTTGGTGGCACGGATTAAACCCGTATTTGGTACGTAGGAGGCTTGGATTGGCACGGATTTTTGGCCCGTGGTGGACCGTATGCCCGTACAAAATGGACCGTTAATGACTCGGGTTTTGCAACACTTTACTAGTCCAAATGGCACGGGATTTGGCCAGGTAATTAACGTGAATTAACGTGTGATAAAAAAAAAATATACATACAAGTAGATTACATAAATTTATATCAACAATCAATACAATATAAACAAACTAACAACTGCTCATGTATCAAAATTTTGCAAGGAATTTTTTTTGTTAAGACACCCAGAGCAGTTTCATTAGTGAAATTATGAGATATCGCAACTTTTTTAAAAAAATCGTATATTGATCTTTCGCTCTTCGTGAAACGAGCCAACACGTACCACCTTCGACACGTATCATTCCGTGAAATGAAGGTGCCATTACGTATGACGTGTCATAACGTGCCACTTCCCCGTACCAATTTTTACCGTGATATTCCGTCAACAGCTCTATACGTACCACTCCGACCGTGCCATTCCGTGGATTCCAGACACAACCCGTACCACACCCCGGACCACTTTTTTTATAGGGAAACAAAATTCTTCTTTACAATGCTGCGCATCACAATCTGCAGCTTTCAAAATTTGACATGCGGAATGACATATTTCAAAATTCGTGACATACAGGGTAAAGATTAACAATATGCAGCTTTCAAAATTATACGTCCTTAGACTACTTAAATATGGGCGCATTTTCATTAGCGTGATATTTTCTAATTGCACATCAATTTTGTGATTATCTTGAATTTAAACCAATTAATTTCTTAGTTTGGTGGATGGCTAAATCCATGCACCCACGTGCCATTTTCGTGTAAATCAACCAACCGGAGTCGCGAAATTTTGTTTACACGGATCAGCACGAAGTCAAAAAACAAAAAAAAAACGCAAGAACATAAAAACGGCAGTCTAAACCTATCTTGAGCCATTAATAAAAAATGTCGGGAAGGCAATTTTACCAATATGCTGGCCCTAACCTTAACCCGACCCTAATGCTAAACCAGGCTTTAACACTAATTTTAACTAAAATTTCAAAAAATCACGTGATTATATGACTAGTCATGGTTTTAGCCATCCCCCTATTTTGGGGGACGTCTAAAGCGGAGCAGATTCTTATAAAAATATTTTATCGAATTAACTTTAGGGTTATGGTCATCTTAGATTATGGTTAGATAGGTTTTAAGTTATAATATATAAGCAAAAATTGCCTTTCCGACATTTTTAATTAACACACCAAGGTAGGTTTAGGCTGCCGTTTTTTGTATTTTTCAAGGGTTTCGCTTCTCTTTCATGTTTGCTTCGCCGAAGATCATCAAAATTCGATAATTTGATTGGTCTGCTTCACGTGATTCTGCTCCGCGCCGAATTATTCTGGCCATGGCCAAATTTATATATATATATATTATAACGCTGTAATGACATAATTTTTGTCGATCAACAATCATATGCGTCAAATTCGCGTGATTTTCATATAAATTTTGGCATGTTTGACATTTTTCAATTAAAAATGAAAGTCGAGTTACATAATAGAAAATCAAATTAATGCAAAAGGGGTCGTCTAAAGCCAGGTGCGTTCACGTGATAGAAAGCAAATCAAATCATAAAATTTTATCTTTACGGATCAGCATATGGGCGGATTTGTTACCGCATGCATTGATCATCTGACTGATCCTAATTTCTATTGGTTAATTTATCATATTACAAAATTATGTTATTGATGCAGATTATTATTAAAGTAAGATCTACATCAATAACGTATCTACATCACACTGATCATCTGACTGATCCTCCCGACGAGACAAAAACAAAGAAAAAAAGTGAAAAACGCCGAAAATACAAAAAACGAGTGTCTAAACCTGTCTAGGAGCATTAATAAAAAATGTCGGGAAGACAATTTTACTTATAAGTCAAGCCCTAAATGTAACTCCTAACTAGCCCTTACCCTAATTTTAATTAAATCATCAAAAACATATAAATGCACCTGGCTTTAGCCATCTCCCTAATAAGTTAAGCACGGCGTCATGTGACACTGGCTCAATGTTACACGACAGCGTAATCACCAATCGGAGTGCTGGCACGGGGTCACAAGCCGCATACGTCACACGAACAAGCCACCTGAAAAAATGCCATAAATACCAAGACCCCAAACCCTACAAACTCTGTCCTATTCGCCCACACCCAAACCTTCCACAAACTAGAGATTCTGCCAGTTTGATCAGCCGGCCTGCTGCGGCAGGCGGGAAACCACCGGCTGAACAACTAAGCTCTTTTAATAACTACCTGGTCTGTTACTGCGATTCCCAGCGCAATTACTATTGCTAACCCTTCGGGAAATCAATGTTTCAGTTCCTATTATCATCTACCATACCTAAGCACTTCCTTAGATCTCGGTTCGACCGAGGCCGAATTTAATGAAGGCCTCGATAATGATCTTGGATAATTGGGCCGAACCGGTGTTCGTTGAAATGACCTCGGATGACTTGTGGTTAGGGGTGAAATGCCTATTGAATGGGAGGATGTGCTTTTCCAAATGCACTCCTTGTAAATAATATTTTGATCTCTTTAGATCTTTTGAAAATCAAATTAACCCCGAAGCAGTGAAAACATTATTAAATGCACTCACCACGAACAATACTTTAACCTTGTTATATCTCGGTTCAAGTCATCTCGATCCTTCGAATGCAGAAGCATTAAAGAAGGTTCTTTGTGAAAACTTTATAATGACTTTTTTAGATCTTTCTTACGCTCGGATTAATGCTGAAATGAAAAACCTAGATTGTGGATTGATGGCAAAGGTTTTCTCCAAAATAACACTTCAGTTATTTTAGATCTTCTCTGAATCCTATTGGTGATTGTAGTGGGAAAGAGCTAGCAAATGCTCTTTACAAAAACGAACCATTGACTTTTTTATGGCCGTGTCCACAGGTGCTTTGAGTAAAGGCGTCGAAAGTTGGTGACAATGTTTTCTTAACTTCATTAGGTCTCGGTTCTACCGATGCCGAATTTAATGAAGGTCTCGATAATAATCTTGGAGAATCAGGAGGATGCGCATTTGCAAATGTGTTCCTTGTAAATAATACTTTGATCTCTTTAGATCTTTTGAAAATCAAATTAGCCCCGAAGCAGTGAAAGCATTATTAAATGCACTCACCACGAAGAATACTTTAACCTCGTTATATCTCGGTTCAAGTCATCTCGATTCTTCAAATGCAGAAGCATTAAAGAAGGTTCTTTGCGAAAACTTTACGATGATTTTTTTAGAACTTTCTTACGCTCAGATTAATGCTGAAATGATTAAATTTTTGAAATAATTTCTCTAAACAATAGCAATTTTTAGTTTATTTTTAAAAACAAAATATTTCATCATTGTTTAAGTCCTATCGATCTGATGTATTAGCTCTAGTAAAAGAGTCCAGTTTGTCCATTACAAAAGATTATCGTGAGGTCTTGTAAGTAGAATTTTTGCAGAGTAGAATAATTCTAAAAATCTAAAGATTGTGGATTGATGGCAAAGGTTTTCTGCCAAAATAACACTCCAGTTATTTTAGATCTTTCTCTGAATCCTATTAGTGATCGTAGTGGAAAAGAGCTAGCAAATGCTCATTACAAAAACGAAACATTAATTTTTTAAATCTTTCATCTAATCTCTTTAGTTTTGAAGTAATAAAAGCATTTGCTAAAGCTCTTTGCAAAAATACTGTTTTAACAAGCTTAGATCTTTCTGATACCTTTATTAAAAAGTAAGAATTGCTAAAAGCCTTCAACATTAAAGCAAAATTGATTGTATTATTATAGAATTAAATAAAGTTCAATGATTATTATATCTTATTGGTTCATTAAAGATAAATTTCGAGTTCAAAAAAAAAATTTTCTAAAATCTGCATATTTCATATTAGCTGCCGTCAATAAAATAATAGCTTAACTTAACTCACATCACGATGGATTTTGAAGCTATCTTAATTATTTAACATTCAAAAGATGGATCTTAAGCTTTCTTTTGAACGTTAAATAGTTAATATAGCTTCAAAATACGTACAGGCAAAGATATCCAACCAAAAATTATTTAATTTAACAGTAACGATCTTCAAAATTTTATAAGATGAATGGTTAAGTTATAAGTACGTCCTATAAAGCACTCTCAAGATAAAACACCAATCATGAAATTGAGTCTAATTGATTACTCCATCCTTTAATAGGGATGGTAAATGCTTTAAACACGATCTTAAAATATGCTTATGTTAAAAAATGGGTTAATACATTCTAATCGGTGGTTTACATTATATTTCTCCCTCAGAAGGGGGCAAAAAAGGAAATCTATATATAATAAATCTTATCGAAAAATTTTACCTCGGAAATTACCAGACTTTCACTCTAATTTTCATCCCAACATTGCTTGGTCTTTTATGTTAATTCATTTTCTTCTTGGAATCTTTCGGATCCCTTAAATTAATTCAGCCCGAAATTATGCTTTCTAAATTACTATATGTAACTTATATATCAATTATTATTATTATTTTTTTCCTTCTTTTTTTTTTTTTTTACAAATATTTTTATAATAAAAAAAATATTTACATTTTTAAAATTAACCAATCAAAGGCGATGTTTTATTTTCAGTCAATGTTTTAACCTTTATTTTTAAAACAATAAAAGAAGTTTAAAAAACTGGCTAAACTCGTTTTTTGTTTTTTTTTCACAATCCTACTCTCTAACTGATTACAAAATCTACAATCGAAAGACAATGTTAACCCACAAGATAGCAATTTTTGTAAATTTACCAAAGTTTATCGATTACAGGATTGTACCACCAAAACAGTTTGGTCATATCAATTATACCCTTTAAACTTCCGCTCATATGGTACGAAGATGTGGATACTAGTTACTAGGGATTGGAACCGCCTAAAATTTTTCTTAATCGTTTAATTGTTTAACCGTTTAACCGTTTAATTTGGCCGGCATTAAAAAAATTACGGACCACGACCAACATAATTCTGCCCGGAACTATAGAGCAATTTTTAAACGGTTAAACGGTTCCAATCCCTAGTTCGGATTAATTACGCCACATAATAAAAAAGTAACCACTAGTTACTTTTTAATTCTCATACTTATGTGGCGTAATTAACCTGAACGTATAATTAAATTTGGTACTATATAAATCTGAACTGGATTTATACTTGGATTTAATGATGCCCCAAACGAAAACCCGTCTATATTTATACTTGGAATATTATGAATGTCCCAAAAGAAAACCTGTATCTATATTTTGACATTATCCGCTTTGTCACGTTTGAGGTACACGGTTCATCTCACATTTTTGTTGACTTCAACTTTCAAATTTTTGTGTTACTATCACATAAACCTCTACATGCCTCAAAATGTCTGCCTGGCTGTCTCTAGCATCTACAATAGCACACGAATGTTATAATATTATGAAAACCACGTAACCAAAAGTCGACCAGAATTTGTTTATTTTAATTCAATATGTCTATAGTAGAATAAAAAAAGAAAACTTTATCGAATTTAATTTGGTTTCATTATATCTCTAGTACTATCCCAGATGCTAAAAAAGTTGTACACTTTGATAAGCCTACATTATTTTATTATTCTTTCACATGACACATATTTTTACATACTAGGAAAATGGGACTTATTGGAATCCGGAACGTTGCTAAAGTAAGTATATGGGAGCTACAAATTAAATATTACATTATTAATAAGTTTTTTTTATGCTAAAAAAATCAACAAAGTTTATGTAAGTTTGTATGTATCTGTCTGTTGATAAAATTTAAAAAATGTTAGTTTATATCTATTTGTTTGTCTGTTTGATAGACCTTAGACTTTCAAATAAAAATTAGATTTTTAATGTTTGATAAATTTATCATGATTTGGTTAAATGATGTTCATAGAAATTAAAAAAATTTATCTCTTTTACATGCTAGGTCATATAAACTAAATAAATGTTCTCATAACGTTCAAGTTTTTAAAGTAACTTTTACTGTAGCACAAATTTAGTTTTGTTACAATGATATAACAATAAAATAAGGTATATCTGAGAGGTTGTATTTTTTAAAAATTAATCAGCAGAATAAATTAATTAATTTATAAAACTCATTAATTTGGTATAAAATTTTTTTCACTTATGGGCAAGTTAATTTAAAGTTGTGCTTATTTCCATGAGTCACTTTTCTTCAAACATTTGTTCTTGTTTCCTTGCGCATTTTTTTTACTACGTTGATGTTTATACTTATTTTTCTTTTAGAACAATTAATGTTCATTATTTGATATAGTTTATTTTGTAATTTAAAAATTGGATCTAATCAGTTTGTTCGACTCTATTTATTATGTGACTTTATTTTTTATAATAAATATTTCGATTCTATTCATTAATCGATTTCTATTTATATATATAATTTTGTCTTATTTTATTAAACATGTCATCGTTAACTATGATACTGGTTAATTGGGTTTTTTTATCATTACTAGAACACAATTACTAAAAGCACAAATTACATAATTACTAAGAACGAAGTTTATATTGAACTATAGAAAAGATTTGTGCAAAATAGATTGTAAGTATATATAAATTCAAAAGAGTAATATATTTATATTCTTCTAAAATGATAAATCAGATGTTATATACACCAAAAGTTATTTATAGACTACAGTCAGAACTCCATAAATGCACTGCCATCAGGACCATAGAAAAAATTTTGAAATAGTGCACTTAGAGAGTGTGTGCATTTATAGAGTAGAAATTATTAATAGCTCTTATGAGCTATATTGTATAATAATTTGCTTTTAACAACAAATATAAATTATAAATAGTTGTATTTGGGTATATTAAAACTAAAAAAGTTAGTTAGATTTATATTTCTTATTATATTTGTTCTTTGCTAAATTTTAAGTAATATAATTTCTACAGTGTGGGACAGCTAAAGATATAAAAATGCTTATAACATAAAAACAAATAATTTTTAAAAAATTCTGTCTTACATATTTGTTGCTTTTAGTCTAAGCTACAATTCTGTTAAAATAGATTTTTATGTATATTATTTTTTTTTATACTACTACTAAAAAATTTATATATTTATTTATAATACTGTAACTTTAATATTAATGCGTAATAAGTTTAAAAAAATTCTATTTTAGAATATGATAGTAGGGATTTTATACAAGTATTGGAATAATTTTAAATTTGTTACTAACAAGTTATATTTCGAGATACTAACTGCTAATAACTTAATCCAGCTTTTATAATAATAAATATAAAGTCAGATTAAGCTATTAGTATCTCTAGTTTTATCTGATTTGAATACAATTTATTTTCGATATTGAACTAATATAGTAAAGTTTCGATATAGTAAAAAATTCTAAATTATAACAATTATTAAATTTTAACTCAATATAATAAGTATATTAGGTATATTTATTATTATTTTTTTTTTTGATAATAAAGTTCTTTACTTATATTAAATAAATATTTTAAATTTAAATTAATATAATTAGTTTATATTAGAATTATATTTTATAATATTATAACTATTTATTATAAGAGACCCGATATATTGGATTTTGACCTGTGTTAGGTTAACTCTATGAGTTATGTGAAAAAGGTTAAAAGTACAAAAGAAACGTATTCAGCACTTACGATTGTTGACTTTAATTAATGATAGTATTATCTCAAACTTTGTGCGCAATCGTTGCTCTTGAACAAATGGTTTGTGTAAAAATGGAAAAATATAGATTTATTGGCAGAAGTGAAAGGATTAATATTGCTTTTAAAAAAAGGTGTTTAAAAAGAACAAATGACTATCTACAAATTTTGTAATGTTTTTGTGTCGATTCTGATTCAACTACAACTCTAAATGATGTATCTTAATCATGCAATACCGCGTCCATCAACTAAATCTATATCAAATTAAAGAAGTGTATCATATTCAAACGTGCTAATAAAAACAAGTCAAAAACACAAAACTATCTTATATATTCGCACCCAAGTCATATTTTGCCTCGTCAACTTCTTAATTAAATAAACAACAATAATTTGTACATCAACGCCATCTCATAACTTTCTGAATTTTTTATAAAGTTGAATTTGCAACTGAAAGTACGAACATTTCAGCACTTAATTGAAGAACAAATGCAAAATTTCGATTAATACAATAGAAGAGGATCTGCTTAAATAAAAACATGAAGAGGGATTTACAAGTACCTAAACAAGAGCGTATAAGAAAAAAAAAAACAATTATAATTCACTACTAGTAGAGGTTGAACGAATTGAAAAAAAACGTGAGTGAAGGAAGCAAAGAAAACGAGAAATTAAAAAAAGGCACCAAACTAAGTACTCCCTTTAGGAAAGCTCAACGAATTTTTTTGTTGAAAAACGTAGATGATGCGTTAATTTTGTCAATGAGAAGAGATCAGTATCATCGGCTTTATCATAAAGCATAACAGCGGATAACGAAACTTCAGATTATTGATGAGCTAGAGAAATGTGGATAATCGTATTACAATAAATACTTTCAATAATTAATTAATCGATCAAAATATTATGATATTAGAGATGGACAAGGTAATAATTTAAGTAATGTAATTACACTTATTTGTCCTGACGTATTATTTCCAATTATTGCTTATGACGATTTCAAATGTAACTGATAACTCAAAAATTTTCTGTTAAAAATTTTTTATTATTTTAAATATCGTGTTTATTTTTATAAGCAAAAATTTTTCATTAATTTATTATAAATCTTTAAAATTAAAAAGGGAGGTTTGTTAAAAATAGCCCATTAAATAAATTATTACATTCGTCTAATAGTTTTATAAATTATTGTTTCTTTACAGAAATAAATTATTAATACAAAATGACATACGTCATATACTTATTTTTACAATTGATATATGACAATTTAGAAGCAACATAAATTAAAAAATTACAAAGAACATATATACTTACAAAGTATATAAACAAAAGCTTTAAAGTGACTTTATATGTGAGTCAAAAAAGTAAAAATTTGAGGTAAAAAAATACATCTAAATAATAACCTTCGTTTTGTCATTTTATAATAATATTATATATATATCTAAGTAGGTTAAACTATTATTATGTTTGTAAAGAGCCTCTCTAAATCGCACAAAAAACCTATTTTTACAAAACCTGAAAATGCGTTTCCTATTTTACCAAAGTTATTGCATGAAATATTATAACAATTTTAAAATTATATGTCCCATAAGCATGACTTATTTCTGCAGATTTTTGATAATGCACATCACCCATCTCTGCTGATTTTTGACAATAAGTGAATGCCATATGTTCACCTATATATATGTGCGCTTAAATTACTTATCATAATTAAAAAATTTAATGGTTTTCAACCCTCACCAAAATTATTGTGAAATACTTAAATGAGTTTAGGTGTTATTTTTCCGGTATTTTCAAAGTTCATTTTCGTGGTTAACGAGAAGTTTTAGCGAAAAATGTTGATTTCCTGAAATATCCAAGGAAATTAAAGTTTGGTTCACGCAAAGAACATGTGCCATCGGCTCAAATTAAAAACTCAGTATGTATACCTTTAAGTCCAAGTCAAAGTGGTGTTTTTATATAGGGCGTTTGCTAGTACTTCCTCTCCTTCAGGCTTAAGTTGAACGTTCGGAAAGTGTAAGGAAGTCAAGTTTTATTATGGTGAAGGGCTTTTGCGATATTTTTGACCAAGAGAATTCAATATCCAGTTGATTATTAGAGAAGTTAAAGTGTCATGTTTGCTAAGTGTTTCTGAGATCTTGACAAGAAAAGAGCTCTATTTAAATCACCCAAAAAATTTTCGAAAAGGAAATTATCGATGACGTGGCAAATTTTATTGCATATTCGATATGTGAAATCAAAATTTGCGCTATGACATCGTATGTACATAACGACTACATCGAAGCATCTAGTTTTTTTTTTTTATTAAAAAAAGAGACATAGCCTGTTTAAAATTGGCTTGCACAAGGTGCACATGTGAAAGTGTTTGGATTTTTTAAAAAAATCTATTAAATGTGCAAAGCTTTAAACATTGGACATACTACCCATAGTGACTTTTAAGACTCGTAACATGTACCATTATCAAAAAATACACAAAAAGATACGTTTTTTAAAAAAAATGGAGCTATTTCGAAATCTTATGCATTTGTTTTTTATTTGTAAAAAAAAAAAAAAATGGAATGCTAATTCGAAATCTTTTATGCTTTTGTAAATTTTACTAAGGTTGCCAGTCAATAAGAGCTTAACTATGAAGACGGATGAAACACACATTATTTATTCCAAATAACGTTCTAGTTCAACAAGTTGTCTTACGGATCCGATTGTTAACGAACTGGTAATTGAAAAGAATAATGATATAAAGTACATCCTATTTTATCCAAATCATCTCTTAAATCACTCGGAGGGTCCCTTAGAACATAATATCACGTAGATCAAGCTAAAAACGAATAATTTATTTATCACAGAAATCGGGCAATTAATGTGAATTTTCACTCGGCATGATAGGGTATTATCTGTTATCTCGTTATGTACTCTTTATCTTCATTCTTTCACACGTCATATTAATTTTAACATATAAATCTAAATTATTTATCTTTTATCGCCTTTTCTGTTATAGGACTTTGTTACTTACACTGTATCGACTGATACTAAATTGATTATTATATATTTGAAAAACGGTTATAAACACATTTAATCATTTAATCTCGTAAATTATTATTAAATTGCAAATAACGTTACGCTATTGATTAAATTTTATATTTAATTGTTTAGAAAAGCTAAAAATATAAAAGTAATACACAGAGGCGCTAAATTTATAGCGTGTCACCTGACACAACGAAAATATAAGATAACATTATACATCTTATTATTCTGTTACATGGTTTGTTGCTCATAGAATGCTGGCTTGCCATCCCTAGATACAAACGTGATAAAAAATCTGATATTTATAGCTTTGGAGTAGGAAATTTCAAGCACCATTCGAATCCCTCAATACTTTTATGATACTTTGCTCTATACCTCAGAAAAAAAAAAAAAGAGAAGAGGTCATAGAAGATACACTACTATAGAGCTGTCAAATCAAGAATCTTGCTAATCGCACAGAAATGAAATTAATTCTCGATACTTTAAATAATTTATTATGGAGGTTTAAAATCAACCTATCAGTGATGAATATTCGGTTGAGAGCCTTGTTACCTTTTTAAGTCTTGTCAATCCACGCATTTTAATCCGCCTGAAATTACCAATTCCATTTATTTAACTAATATAATAAATTCAAAGATTTCAACGAAAGACAATAATATTCTTGAAAATATGTGAATGGATACATTTAAGTGTTTGAGCAAGGAGTTTTCTTAGCATTAAACATTTTATGGGGAATTCTCGAAAGCACCCAGCACAGTCCTGCAGATCAAGAATATGCTTTAACTGAAATCTAAACGAGTTTTTGCGCGAACATCTTGGATTAGGAAGAACACCATTGGCAGATGCATTTTGCAAGTACACGTGTTAATTTTTTCAGACCTTCGAACTAATAATATTAACCTTATTATTATAAAATTAAATATCCTACAGAAAATATGATTAATGGAGTATCTAGAATTTCACTCGAAAATCTTCAAAAATTGTGGATGGCTTGAAAACATCCTTTGTTTATCGTTATTATTAATCTTAGTCATCAAGCTGCAATCTTACGCGTGTCATTCCGAGTGACTCTACAACTAGTCGCTTATCCAGTTTGGCAAATATCCAATTAACCAAGAGAATTATGGTTTTTACAGTTTACAACTTACGTATTTCACGTTGTATTTTCATGTTGCTATGTATAATTACAATTGAATCAATTTAATAAATTGTGATTTTAAAAAAAGCCAATACAAAATGCGTGCATTCTTTATTTTTTGATTCCACATAATTTATATTTTAGTTTTCTTTATTTGACTCAATTATTTGCTCATTCTTTTAATAATTTAAGAAATGAATAGGTAATAATTTTTGAAATCGGCCCAAATTACATAAATTTACAGTAAATTTAGTTTGTATAAGCATTAATTCATTTTTTCTTTGCTTGTTTTTTGCTTTTATTTTATTTTTTTCAAATTTAAAATTTTTTATAAAATGTGTTTACTTTTTTTTTTTTTTTTTTTTTTTTTTTTTTTTACTATATGACATATACAAATGAATTAAAATAACATGACATAAATTATCTAAATTGAAAAATTACGCGAAACAATTATATCAAATTCATGAAAAAACATTTTCTTAATAATTGAATATATTATAANCATTTTTTCTTTGCTTGTTTTTTGCTTTTATTTTTTTTTTTTCAAATTTAAAATTTTTTATAAAATGTGTTTATTTTTTTTTTTTTTTTTTTTTTTTTTTTTTTTTTTTAATTAGTAATTACAAATGAATTAAAATAACATGACATAAATTATCTAAATTGAAAAATTACGCGAAACAATTATATCAAATTCATGAAAAAACATTTTCTTAATAATTGAATATATTATAAAAAAAGATAAACAGCATATAAAAATGCATATTAGTAAATATTGACAAACCCACTGTTCCTTACAAGTGTTTTCTCTTATAAGTATATATTTTCTAGCAATTTATGATCATATTCATAAAGATCAGATGATCTTTAATTTGAATAAACTTGTAATAATTTCACTGGATAATTTATGTAGTAGCTAAAGCTAAAATTTTTATATTTTATTATAAAAATTTTAAAAATTTTTTGTTGTGTATTTTTTTTATCTTGTTTGTAATAGTTAGATTAAAATTTAGGATTAGAGTTATTACTAAAAGAGTATACTTTATAGAAACCTGTACTTTTTGCTAAATATATCTGATATAATTAGCATATTGTGATTATAAAATATTATGAATATAGTGATTTGCTATTTCCATTATGGATTTGTGCTATTTTCACTATAATTACACAAAATTTTCTATTTTTAGATTTTAAATAAAGGCAATTACTGTAGCAGATCATAATGAAATCCAGATTAAAATGAAATTATAGTATAAAATTCGAAAACTAAATTTTTTTGGAGTGCATTTTTTAGGATTAGTGGTTTAGGGTTAGGGTTAGATTTAAAAAATATACTAAACAAGTATTAGTGATCTGCAACAATTACTATTTGTACACTATGTGTATAATCACATGTACATATCTAATATGATGAAATCACTCTTTAGGCTTTAACAAAAAAATTTCTTGAAAATTTTATAGTTTTTTCCTTAAATAAATTATAAATTATTTATTTTTTATATTAAATTGTAATTTTTTTAAATTTTCAAAAGATTTTATTAAGTAAAGCTTCTTTGGCTACTAATTAAAAATTGTAGAGCACAGAATTTGTTTCCTGCAATTCTTTAGTTATAGAAATTTTAAGATACAAAAACCTTTACAATAAATGATAATTAAAAAAAATTCTTTTTTGCACATTATCGAAAATCAAATAAACAAAACAAATAATAGAGTTTTTGTTTATGTTATTTACTAATTGCCCTAAATAAACTTACTATAATGCTCTAACACTGACCTGGGACAGCAAGTTGATAGTTCTAATACTTGGTCAAAACTAATAAACCAAAAAATTCCTAAAAGACAGAAAAAAACTTATAAAACACCTATATTCCTTTTTCTATTTCTAGTAAAATACTAGAATGCCACAGATAATAATAACACTAATGCCTTAGAAGAGCAACAGGAGTCTGGCTCTGGCTTTATTCAACCTACTGAAACACTCTCTCTATTAGCACTCTACCCACTATAAGAATAAAAATAGAGGCAGATACTATCATAGACCAGAAACTGTTTTCAAAAAGTAAGCAATCTAGCATACTCCTAGCAGAATACTTTATGATATTACATGATACAAATAGTACAACAACAATTACCCAACAGTATACAATACTTCTATGCACCTAAATCAGCAAAGATAGTGATTAACTCAAGGACCCCAATAAAAAAAACCCAAGCTCTATAATAAAACACAGCCAAAAATTTAATATTAAAGCAAACCTTTAAAGTAGAGATATACAAAAGTTTATTTGTTATATATTTTTTAGGCCTAGTACAGGCTATAATAGTGACTAGTTTTCTTTTTCTTTTTTTGTTGTTTTATAATTTTTTATACATTTGTAAGTTTTCTTCTTTAGTTATAGAAATTTTTATTTTTCTTTTATTTTGTTGTCTTTTTATTTTGTTAATTTTTGGTTTTTTATATAGATTTTGTAGTTATCCTCCCTTTTATTTTTTCACTCTTTTTATTTTGTTATTCTACTATTAATACTAAATGGAAGAGATTTAAAGAAAAATTCCCTATTGCTCTTTGATGGGCTAACAAAGTTTATATCTGCTTTATCTATAAGACAGTGTAATTGGTCATGTACAAGTACTCTTAAAACAATCAAACAATATTAAATTTTTATATTTAGTAAAGAATTTTTATTATTGTTATATTTATTCATATATAATAAGTTATTAATTTAGTTATCCTAATAAAATACTAGCAACTATCAAAAAATAAAAAAATATACATATATATATATATTTACTTGATGATCTGCTACAAACCAATAGTGTGATCATAGTATAAGAGCACTAACGAAAAAAATTAATTAAAAATTAAAAAAAAGTTATAAAAAATAAAAAAATATCATTTATTAAAATTTATAGAGGGTGGGTGTCAAGAAAAATCTTACCTTAGTAAATTTGATTGGCTAAAATTCTGTTTATAGACCTTACCTGGGGGTGGGGAGACTGTGGGGAGTAAGCCCCTATTGTAAATAAATATTAAGCAATAAATGTTAGCGCCCTAATATAATGCAAATTACTATATAAATCCTACAGTATAATATAGGAATATTTTTGGCAACCTAAGGAAAACTTAGAAAACTTTTTTTTTACTAAGTTAATAAGGCATATCAACTAAGTAAAAATTGCAGAGCTCATCGAGACAAGCTAATAGTAGTTAGAACATCGAAATCAGACAAGTAGATGATGAGATATCTTCAAAAAATGATTGGTTGACTATATAAAATTTCGTGTAAACAAACCTATTGTTTACATATAGTCAGCCAATCGTTTTTCAAAGATATCTTATTATCTACTAGTCCAATTTTGATGATCTAACTACTATTAGACTCGTCTTAATGAGTTATACAATTTTTACTTATTAGACATGACTCATTAACTTAGTAAGAAAAAAGTTTACCTTGGGTAGGCAAAATAATTCCAGATTTATATATTAACAAATAGTAAGGATCTGTATCATATTATACTATAATCATACTATCGATTTGTGGATGATCATCAATTAAAAGTAATAATTTATATATTGCATATGTGATATTGTCGCACCTGTCGCAAATCAAAAACAATTAAAATAACTCAAATTTTTATTGGTTAGAGTTAGGTATATATTGACAAGAAAGAGGGTTATATAGTAAAATTTTGCAAGAAATTTTTTTTGTTAAATTCTAAAAGTAGTTTCATATACTCAATTTTAAGTTATAAATAAATTTTGACAAAATGAACATTTGTTTTGAATTTTTTAATTGTATAACATTATACCTAATTTTGAAATTTGATTGGGAGAGTGACATATAAGCACATCGTATGAGGCAATAAATAAATTTACTCTATTTAAAATTATAATTATATAGTGCAAATAGTCTAATTATAGTATAAATTTTATCAATTATTATTTATAAGACAATTTAATTAGTTAAATTTTTATGACTGTTGCTAACTTTCACTCTAGGTGATATCACCTAGTTCGGAAGTCAGGTCGGAAGTTGGGTCAGAAGTCGGGTCAGGAGTCAGGTCAGGAGTCATTCCAAAGTACGAGAACATTGGGAAGTAAGATCAAATTTTCATTCATGTGATCTTCAATCAGCAGCTGGCCAATTAAAATCAGCCTCGGTATAACATAAAGAAAAAACCTCATTTATTATAAAAATTAGTTGCTCGCTACGGCTATCGCCTTCGCTCCGCTTCTTTATCCTAACCCATACCCTAACCCTAAACTTAACCTGAATCTAACTCTAACCCTAACCCAAATCCTAACATTAATTTTTTTGTTATGTGAATAAAATTTCAGACAATAAGATGAAAAAATTTTTTTATTAAATAAATTGAACTTGAACTACATCAGTATATTATCTAACTAGTACTAATTCTAACCCCATACTCTAACCCTATAGGACAACATATCAAAATAAACCAAATTTTCATCATCAGCCACGATATTAAAAAAACCTTGTACCGAAGTTATGTAAGAATTGGTACTGTAGTGATAACACCAAAGCAACGATACCAAATTATGACACTAGCAACGTATACCAACAATGAAAAACATCAAAACTGTTATCTAAAAGCCAAGAAAACGAAGCACTACTAAGTGCCACACCAACAAATGACGGCCAAGAAAATTTAAGGCACCAAAAAACAATGATGTGGCACTAAAAGAGCAAAACATACCAAAAGTGAAATGCCACGAACTAAAAAAAAAAGCTCAAAAGTAAAATGCATTGTAACTATACTCTAAAGATCTAACCACTAACTAATGGCACAGCAAGCAATGCAATTGCGTAAACGAAGCAACAAGTGCCACCAACAAATGATGACCAAGAAAAACGTGATACTAAAAAGAGCAAAACGTACGTGAAATGCTGCAAACTAAAAAAAAAAAAGCGTTCAAAAGTAAAATGCATTCTAACTATACAATACCACCAAGTGACGATAACACCAAAGCAATGACGAAACCAAAGTAACAATACCAACTAATGACACTAGCAACGATGAAAATCATCAAACTGTTATCTAAAAGCCAAGAAAATAAACTAAAAGCAACTACAGTAAAAAAAAAAAAGAAATACTATAAAAAAAAAATACTTATAGATCTGATGTTGTGCAACTGGTGTAATTATATAAACAATGACAATCATCTGATATAGGTGATATCACCTAGGGTGAAAATTAGTTATAATCAATTTTTATATATTTTTAATTTTTTTTATATAAATACTAAAATTTTTAAAGTAGTTGTTTTTTAAACTTAAATAGCTTAAAACTAAATACATGGTTTAATAGACTTTGTCAAATACTACTTAAATATATAAATTTTTTTTGCAATTGAATTTTTAGATATTTAATATAAAATATTTGATACAACTCTTATGCTCTGATTTTTGGAATTTATAAAAAAAGCTTATTTTTTTAAAACTTAAAACTATATAATTTTTGATTTACTGGTCCATTTAAAATAATTTACTGCCAAAATGTTCATCTCTTTAAGACGATTTCAACAAGCCAAAATCATAAAAATCCAATCACAGGATCATGAGAAAATGAACTGTCAAATAGGTGATGCGCCTAAAATTGGTTTGATTTATATCAAACCAATTTCAGATGTGTCACCTAGTTGATAGCACATTTTCTTATGACCCTATGATTGGATTTTTATGATTTTTAGCTTATTTGAATTGTCTTAAAAAGATGAACAGTTTGGTAGTAAAATTATTTAAAATGAACCAGTAGATCAAAAATTATTTAGCTTTAAAGTTTTAAAAAAATAAGCTTTTTTTATAAATTCCAAAAATTAGAGCATATGTAGGCTATTTATACCATAGTAAAAAAATAATAATACAGTATTTTTAAAAATTAATAACTTTTAATTTACTGATCTAATTTAGATAATTTAACCATCAAAATGATTAATAATTCTAATAAATTTAAGATGATTTCTATTTGTACACTACTTGTATACTATGTGTACATACACATATCACGTGACCATATATTTTCTAATTAAATTATATAATAAAAATTATATTATTGGGTTTTATTTTTTGGTGCACCTGCCCTTCATCACATAATTAAATATTAGTAATTGATTATATTATAACAATTTTATTTAAGAATTTTTAACAAATTATTTAACAAATTTTTCGACTGTTAAATTGTCATTATGCAACAAACACTATTGAATTGTCATTACGCAACGAACACTATTAAACATTGTTATATAGCAATACTATTAAATTGTTGTTATGCAATGAATACTATTAAAGTATCATTACGCAATGAACACTATTAAAAACAACATTACACAATGAATGCTATTGCAACAACATTTACAACAAAAACTATTGAAACATTATTATGCAATGAACACTCTTATGCTCAATATTCTAAACCTAACTACAACAAGACGCCACGAACAACATCACACCAATAATGTGACAAAGTGAAAGATGGAGACAAATTGAGAAATTCAAAAGATATCAATCCACATGCCAAAATAGAAGTCATACTTTACAAAAAAAACGCTATTACAAACAAAGAAAAAAAAAAGAAGCATATTAGTAAACGGTTCACAAGCCGGAAAACAAAAATAACAAAGAAATAAACAATACACCCAGAATAATTAAGAAAGCCCAAACCCATTATACTTCCTAAATACATCCACTAACTGGAACGAAAGAAATCATACGCCATAAATGCTTTTAAAAAATCAAAAAAAGCATTAGTAATAGCTATTAACTGGAAAACAAAAACAACAAAGAAATAAAATAATACCCCTGAAAATCCAAGAAGACCTAAAACTGCTCCAATCTAAACTAATTCAACTTAAAAAACTACTATAACCCTAACCGCTAACTAAAATAATCCACACTAACCCTAACCTCTAACTAAAATAACCCACCCTATCCTAACTGCTAACTAAGACAACCACTCTAATCCTAAATCTAACTCAACTCCAACTATCCTAATTCTAAATACCAATCCTAACACTAAATAATCAATACCACACAGACCAATGGTAAAATGACACCAATGCAGCACAGCGCAATTATACTATATCAAACGTATACTAATGTTTAAGCGATGACACCATAAGCCCTATACGTCAATGAAATCATGCCAGACAACAAACAAAGCACAAATCACACTAACACAAGGCAATGATACCGTAAGTATGGTGCAACTGGTGAAATTATGGCATGAAGCTACAAAAAAATCTACACAAAACAAGTGGCAAAGCAAAGCAACATAAAGTAAACGGCAAGGCAACAAAGCAAAAACAGCAAAGCGAAAGCAGCAAAGCAAATAGCAAAAATCACAACAACTACACCTAAATGACGGATTCATAGTGACGACACTAAGACAAGCAATGACACCAAAGTAATGACACCAAGCGACGACAACAGCGACGACACCACAAGATGCGACAAACTATCTGGAACAAACTACAGTATATGAAAAAGTTTAAACAAAAAACAGTGATTATTGATGATCACTTTTACTCCATGATAAGGATGCACCATGGCACCAAAATAAAGAAATAAATATTTATCTGATCTATATTGTGTAACTATGTATATATACACATAGTGTAAATTAAGAAATTTTCTAAATCTAAAATTATTCAATTCTAATTATATGATTACAAGATCATTAAAGCAGAAATGATAATTTTTTATGCCAAAATCAGTGTTGAAAATTTTATACTCTTATGTTCTTATAAGAACATTGCTTTTAATTTGAGAACATTTACAAAATTTAAGATGTTCTTTATTAAATATTTTTGTGAATATTAAATTTGAGAAATATGTTCTTTATATAATTATATAAAGTAATAAAAAATTATATTTGTTAATATAGAGATTTAAAATAATTAAGTTCATAAATATTTAATTGTTAGTTAGTGAAATAAAGAACAATTTAATTGTTTTTGAATAATTGAGAAAAATTTTGGATTATATAATTTATTGGTTTATCTATTTTAATTTTATAAAGGTTTTTATTAGTTTGTTAAATTTAGCTTTTTTCCTTTATACTATAATTTGTATTTTTATTTTTTTTTTATAAATATTTATATAAAATTATATTTATTTTTAATTTAATGAATTTGTAACTGTTATAGTAACAGAATCCTGAATATATATAGATAGATCAGGTATTAGTTTACTTATTTTTTGGTTTTTATACAGATCTTTTTATTTAGAAAAAAACTATTTGTACACTACATGTATATACACAGGTACTAATTAATTGATTTGCAAATCCATGTAAAATATAAATTATAGACCAATATTAAACCCAATTTAAGATTAGTGTTAGAGTTAGCTTTGAGAGTATTAGCTTTGAAATTGGAAAAAGTTATAGTTTATATAAAATTTTGCAAGGAATTAGAGCCTGAAAAGTAATTTATAAGCAAAATTTTAAGTTATTATATGTACCTGTGTTTATATACTAGTGTACAAATAGTAATTGCCTTTTATTTATAGTAATTTTTGCTTATTTTTAAGGGTTTTCTATAGATCTTTTTATTTTTAGTAATTTTATAATAAATTTAACCTAATTATATATATTTTGGGGTTCTATAGTAACTATAACTAAAATCAGAAGTATATAACTAGGACCTGAAATATACATAGATAGGTCAGGTTAATTATAAAATTATCAAAAATAGAAAGATCAGCAGAAAAAATTTCAAAAATAAGCAAAAAATTACTATAAATAGAAAAGATCTGTATAAAACACCAAAAATAAGCAAACTAATACCTGACCTATCTATGTATGTTTCGGGGTCCTATATAACTATCAAAACAACTTTCTATAAGAATAAAACTATACAAATAAGATTAGAATTATTGTGAAACCAAAATTAGAAAAGACTATATTTTTATTAAAATTAGCAAAAAATTGTTTTTTGTTAGAATCTAAAAGATAGGTTTCTATATAAAATTTTGAGTTAGTAACAATTTTTGCAAAATAAATACAGTCAGACCTCCCTATAGTCACACCCCATATAGTCACACCTCTATTTAAGCACCTAATTTTGTGCGATGGACTCAAACATAGTAAAAAAATCTCATTATAGTCACAAATTGCTTATAATTACTATCACTATGAAAATTTGATTTTTTAACAATTTTATTAATAAAAAACCTCATTATAGTCACCAAATTTTAACTAAATACGGATTATAAAATCTGATTGGCCAATTTTCATATTCACGTATATTTAAAATTATCTATTAAAGCTTCTTAAAAATTTGATAGCAAATAACTTTTTATCCAATGATCCAATTTAGATGAAACAACTGCCAAAATGTTCGTCTCAATAAAATGATTCTAATGAGTCCAAAATCATTAAAATCGAATCACACGCTCCTGAGATTGTTAAGGATTTGTATTACTTTACATGTTTAAGAATTGATTAAATTTAAACATCTAAGTGAAAAATCCTTAAAATCTTAGTATTTGTAATTAAATTTAGATAATTTTGGACTCTTTAGAATCGTCTCATTGAGTCAAACACTCTAGTAGTTGTTTTATCCAAATTGGCCCACTGGATTAAATTTTTTATTTCAGAAAGATTTAGAGAGAAACAAAAAAATAACTTCGTCCTTTTCAAGCTTAAACTTTCTTTGAAAGACTTTAATAGTGTTTCAAACATGTGCAAATATATAACTTATTGCCTTTGATCACATGACCATAATGGGGTATTTTATTTATAGTCACACCTCTTTACAATTACCAAAATAGGGTGTGACGGACTTGGTGATTATAAAGAGGGACGACTGTATTTGTTTTGACTCTTTGTAAATATGAACATTATATCTAATCTTAGAATTTGATTGGCTTAATTGGAAGCAGTTATAGTACTATAGTTACAAATTTATTAATCTTTTATTTTTATATTCATTTTTATATTTTAGTAAAATAAACTATATTTTTATTTTTTATTATTAAAAAAGTTAAATATAACAATTAAAAAAAAACTAAAAGAAGTATAAAAATATAAGTGAGAGAATAAGAATAAGAACAAAGAAATAAAATAAGAAAAAGTAAGAGAAAGAAAGAGTGCAAAAAAAAAGAGAGAGACAAAAAAAGAAAGAGAGAAAAAAGAAAAAGAAAGAGAAATTTTTTTCTATTTGAGAACATAAAAAAATTTTTGAGAACATTAAATTAAATAAATAGGAGGCATCCATAAATAATATTATGTACCCCACATAGTAGTGCTTAACCCCTCTCGACTATATAAAAAATTTTTAAAATCCGTATGTTTATATATAAAATTTTATAAAAACTTGAATATTTTCTGACATAGTGATCTGAATTGGATGATTTAGTATCATTCAATTCGTTTCAGTGAGTTGAATCCAATGATACCGAAATTATTTTATTTGGATCACTGGATCAAAGGTTATTCACAAAAAACTATTGATTTTATAGTAATTTTATAAAAAAACATAATAACCAATAGTATTTGGCCAATAACATTTGATCTAGTGATCCAAATGAAATAAAATTGGTAACATTCGACTCCTTCCACTAAGACGAATCGAATAGTACCAAAATAATTAATTTTGGACCACTGGATCAGTTTTTAGACAATTTTTTCTAAAAAATTGCATTATATTTTTTTGACCCCCCTACTTAAGAGAAAAAATGTTAAATTTTGTCAGACCCCTCCCCTCTTGTATAACGTTATTTCTGGATGCCTCTATATGTTCTCATGAGAATATAAATTTCAAAGCAAATTTTAACACTAGGCAGGATAAAATAATTTTAAATTTTGTAATTTTTTATTATCAATTTAAAATGATTTTATGCAATTTTGTAGCAATATAAAGTAAATGTTATAATTAGTTTGAAGTTTTTGTAAAATTTTGCAATAACAAATAATCATTTTTATTTGACTATAAAAATTCTATATAAAAATATAAAATATACTATTGCTATATAAATTATATTAAACCCCAAAGTTTTATATAAAAATTTCTCAATTTTGGTTAGAATACATTATAGATAATTGGTTAAGTAATTTTTTAGATAAAGTTTAATAATTATTATCTAAAAGAGTACTTTATAAAGAACAGCTATGCTTAATAGTGCAGCTAAATATAGATAACCAAATAGAGTACAATTTGAGCAAAATAAATAACTAAATTTTTTTTTTTTGAACTTGACGATCATGTCACGCTTCAATGCTTTATTGATGATAATTTCCAAAAAAAAATTTTTACATCCACCATTTGGTGTTTGAATCGAAGAGTGGCTCACCTGGTTACTATAAAGTACCTAAATATTCGAGCACCTATGTGCGACCTGCCAAGGGTAATTTAGCCTCATCGGTTTGCATCGATCTACCTCAGACCGATCCGTCCTGAATCACCGACCTGACTTACCAGCCCGTCATGACCGTCTTCTTTCCCAACCTTCTTCTCCTAGCCTCCTAGATAGAAGAACTACTAACAAAATAGAAAGAAAAATAAAAAGGATAAAAAAAAAGGGGAGTGCTAAACTAACGAAATGAAAAAACATAACAAGGAATAAAAGGGAAGGGGATAAACGAAAAAAATATAAAAACAGAGAAAAGGAGAAAAAGGCCGACAAAAAGACGGCCATGACGACACTATTTTTGCCTGTGTTAGGCTTTAAAAATTATATAGTGTTGTATAGAAGAAATCTAATCTAACACTATATGTATTCTAGAAAGAGGAAAAGAAAAAAAAACGTCTAACATCTAGAAATTTCTACATGTGATCCCTCCGATTTCTATTACACCAGTCATTGTTTATTTGGTAAGCATTACCCCAAATATCCTTGTGGGAGATTCCATTTCAGTAGACGCGTCCGGATTTGGAAGGAGTAAACACTGCCGATCTTTTGGAGGGGTACGCCGAATTGCCCACTTTTTGTAAAATTTCGAACGTCCAAAGCGGTCCAGGAAGAGAGTACCAAAATAAAGGAGTTGTAAGAGTTACGCTGTACAGAATAACATATCTAACCAAGTATCTACTTCTATTTTCATATCCATAGGTCTTGACAAAGCTCTAAGGTTTCTCTGCTACGTCTTTGCTCAATAGCACCAAAGCCCGCCAAGGTACCTTGCTTATAAGTCTACTGTTCTTTTTCATCTCTATTTCAGTCGCAGAACATACAGTGAATAGACTTTGTACCCGACAGCAGCTTTAGTAGAGTTTTGTTATGTGTAAATATATTAACTGCATAGTTTTTGTAGGTCTGAGTTCATGGAAAATTTGGTACGAGGGATCATCAGAAAGAGTTGATTTTTCAATAAATAACTAAATTGCTTAATTATATTTAATTTATTTTTATTAATATTATTATCAAGTTTAAATCTACAATAAATATCTATTATAAATTAAATTATTTAAAAGATTATTTAATTCTTGAATAATTAAATATTGCCAAATACAGTTGTCCCTCATTTATATCAACCTATTTGGACCACCATTATATTTATGTTGATATGATATTAATGGAAATTTATATTAAAGTTAATATATACAGTGGCCTACCATATTATTGTGGACACTTTTTAAAAATTTATACAGGGCTAAATATATAAGATATTAAGCTAAAAATTAAATTATAAATTCTTTAAATCTATACTTTTTAAATAAAAAAAAAGTTTAAAAAATTCTATGCTACAGGTTTTAAAATAATTAAATTTAAGTAAAATTTTAGATTTTTAAGTTTGACCAGTTTTTATTGTTGTACAAAATTAATTAAAAAAATAACTGCATAGTAAAAATTAATTTTTTATTAAGCTAATTGAACTTCAAAAATAAGCAAAAATTATTCAGCATAAATTACATATAATCCCAAAATTTTTTAAAATTTTATAAAAATTTAAGGTAGTTATTATTTCTAAATATAAAAATGTAATTTTTAATTCAAAATTATATTAATTACCAACTATAGTAATTTTATTACTATATATAGTAATTAACTTAAATTTTTTGAAAAATTATAAAATTTTAAAGATATGTGCATTTTGTTATACTAAATAAATTTATTTAAAAAAAATTGCTAGTTTATTAATAAAAAATTTAAGTTTAATCTATTACTATATTTAGTAATTCTGTTTATTATGAAAACTATATTAAAATTTAGAAAACCGGTCAAATGCAAAATTTTAAAAATTTACTTAAACTTAATTATTTTAAAAACTGTAGCATAAAATTTTTTAAACTTTTTTTTATTTAAAAGGTGTAGATTTAAAGAATATATAATTTAATTTGTAGCTTAATTCTTATATATTTAGCTTTGTATAAATTTTTGAAAAGTGTCCACAATAATATGGTAGGCCACTATATGAGGGGATTTTAATATATCAAAATTTATAAAAATTTGGTTTGTAGCTTAGATTGATATTAATAGGGTTAATATTAATAAAGGTCAACTGTATTACATCACTTAATATTTTCTGTTTTAATAAAAATTAAACTTAAAAATTTAAGGATGTGGCGACTTAGGAAAGTTGTTAAGTTGTAACCCCCAAGCGACAGGTCTAGAGTTCAAATCCTACTAGAGATGATTTAGAAAAATAGGCCTGTGTACCAGTAACATTTATTCGACGATCGGTTAAATACATTACCTATAGTCCTTGGTTACCATCTTGAATGGGAGCTTTCGGGCGAAGTTGTGTTTTGTGATACAGACAAATCCAAGGAACCGGAATAATTGAAACCTGTTTGGCAAGACCCAAGTAAGGAGGTAGTGTAGTGAAGATCTTTGACGATACTGCAGATACCGGAATTTGGGACTGAAGAACTGGACGAACACCCCGGGGCAAGTAGGCACCAACCTGGCCGCCGGCGACATACCAGAGGAAAAGGTCCTATGCTGCAGAATTAGGAACCAAGAGAAGTTAACCAAAAAAGGCACCTAAAGCCAAGGTACAACAACCCATCCGGGCTAACTGGTTTGGTAGTTTGGGAGGGATCGGTTATAGGACTGGTTGATGTAGGTATCGGGATCGGAATGAACCTTGCAAGGGCAAGAATACTATGCAGTTCAATGGTTAGCCCTGACTGCTAGTGGTGGCCTCAGCCATTGCGAAGGTATTCAAAGCCTAATCTAGAAATGCATGAGACATAGAAAGATTAGGGGGTATGTACTACACCCTCCCTAAGGCAATCCGGCAGTTGGAATGCTACTAGATTACCTATAGAATTAGGGTGCAAGTAGTATGGCAAATGTCGATCTGGGTGGTCTTCAATTGAAGCAGCACGAGGTTATGTGTAGGTGTGATTGGGGTGAGTGATACAGGACTAGGGACACTAGAGAGTTTAAATGGGTAATTTTCTAGTTAGGTTACAGGTACGGCGTATAGTGTAGAACCTTCGGGCAGACTACTCAAATAGGCAACCAAAAGTTGCACATGTGGCTATATGTACTCTCATTAACCAAAAATGTATTATCTAAAAAATCTAATAAAAATCCGCTTGCATGCGACATTGCAAAAAAAAGAAAGAAAAAAAAAAAACTTAAAAATTTATGCAGTATAAAATAAAAGATGGATGAAATAATTTGGAATATATAATAAAAATATGCAGTTTGAAATATAGCTAATAGATTAAAAAAAATTTGTAATAAGTATATCAAGTTCAGTACCAAAATATATTGCAACTTAAATAGATATAAGATTGGCAATAAAGTTTTCAAATCTTAATTCAATATATCAAAAAACTAGTTGGATCTGTTGTTAAAAAAAAACTAAATTATTAATAAATATTTTAGCATAAATTGAAATAAAATTTGCAAGAACTATAATAGGTACAATTTTTCAATATCTTGTAAAATTCGATTAATTTCATCTAATTTTTTATTTGCTAAATTATTTTCAAATTTAATTTTAAAAAAAGTTTTCAATATTAAAAATATTCTTTAGTATAAACAACTATTTTAAACCAACTATTTCATCTAGTTTTAGTTGGTAATGGGATTTTACATAGAAATAAATTTCTATTAGCAGATAAATAAACTATATATTTATTTTTTTGCTAGTGATTTAGTAAAAAAAAATCTTTAATTTTAGATAAAAAAAAATTTTTAAAGTAAAAATTAAGAAATATTTTGAAGTTTCTCTAATTAAAATTATAGAATAATTAATAATAATAATAATAAATTTATTTATCTAATTAAATTTAATATATATACTAGATATAGTAAATGTATTAATTGTAGTATAATTGGTTTAAACTTTAGTATAATATTTATTTATATATGAAACAGAATTTAAAAAAAATAAATAAAGTATTTAAAGGAATATTATAAAAAATATAATATAGAAAAAGAGTTTGTGCAATTGTTAAATTATTAATATATGTTAAAAAATAATAGAACTAATTTAGTATATGAATAATATGTAAAAGGACATTAACTACATTTTTTGTACAAATATTACTAGTTTTATTCATAATAATATAAATTAGTTTAGAATTAAAAATAGATTTTAAAAAATTAATATATTTATTAAAAACTTTGGATAAATATATTTGATATAAAGTTGGTATTAAGGAATTGTACAAAATTTTTAAAAAAAAAAGAAATTAAAGAAATTACTTTTTTAAAAGAATATTAGTACTAGTAAATGCTTTGATTAAATCAAAAATTACTTCTTTTTTAGATTCTGCTACAAATAAAGAAACTTGTAAGGTTTGTTGATTTTATTTTTTTATTTTTTAATTTAAATACCTGTCTTGGAACTTAGATATTTTATTCAAAATGTTAGAGCTGTTGGTGCCCTCTAGGGATCACTGGCATTTGTTACATAGACATGAATACAACTAGCTATATATACATTTTTGGTATCTAATTTAAATAGTTTGCCCTAAAGTTCCATACTAGCTACTATATCTGCAACCTAACTACAGAAATTGTCTATTTAAACCTTCTGACTACTGCTCCTCCTGCCAACCTATTCTGTATCCTAAAACAGCCCATTATATAAGTTAGTTAGCCAGTTCTGGATGCTACTATATGTTTCTAAAAATAAGCTACCCTTTTTGGCCAACAAAAAAACATGAAATAGTTTATTTTTAGATTGTTAAATTTTTTGAAAAATTAAAAATTGACTAATAAAAAGTTGTTTAAATACCACCAAATTTTTATTATAAATGTATTTCAATGTCCTGAACAACTTTACTTAATAGCACTTTTTTGATTTACTTAGTAAAATTTGGATCTTTATATATAGCAACTGCTAATGATTTCTTTAAAAATTTTTAAAAAAATAAGAGGGTAGCTTCTTTTAAAGGTAGCTTATTTTTAAATACATATGTTCTTAGAACCAAGCTGGATAATCCTGGTTCTGTTATTTTTGACGAAAGACTTGGTAGAGTAGTACCTGTTCCCAATTCAGGTATTCATAGCAAGGGGCTCATTCACTAAGGCTTAAACTTGCAGTCAGAGGTACTTTGAACTGAAATCCACCGACTCTGCTGAGCACAAATCAATAACCATTTAATATTACAAAATTTTTTTTTGAATGGATTAATACACACCCTTCACGTAATACCCTCACATACTATACCTTCTTGTATTTTCCTTTGTGTTTTTATACTACCAAAACATTTATTGTTTGCCAATAATTGGCTATTAATGAATATCTATATTGTTGACAATTTTTTGGTTTGAATATTTTTATAAAAAATAACTCTAATACTTCTTTAATTGACAAGTTGACCCATCCATTGACCCGGCTGTTGGGCCAGAGCAAGCCCATATCACTAGTTATATATATAATAATTTTATATATTATAAAGGTCGCCTTCATTTTTTAAGACTATTAATCTAATAATTTGGCTTTAAATTACAAATCTCCAAAAATTATCTTAATATTGTAATTGGTAAATATGATATGAAGATAATAATTTAAAGCCAATTTGTCAGTCTATCAGAGAGCTAAATCAAATCAATAATTGTAAAACAAAAACAGCAGTGCCCTTTTCCCTTTCACTTAGCAGTACTCATACAATATATAGTTCAAGTCGAAATTATTCACAGGTACAATGGGACTTTACACATACAGATTTAATCACAACTGTTTCAACCATAACCATGTGTCATAAAGTTCATTAGGATGATTCTACCACATTACCAATCTCAATAGCTTGAACTAGTTTAATCAAATTTATTATCACTATCATTATGTATATATTATTAATAAATATGAACTTATAAATATTCCATGGAATCACAAATTGATTTGAGTCTAATCATTAACTTGAGTGAAGAAAATGTTGCTTTGTAATAACTTTTTTGGTAAAAAAAAAAAAAAAAACAATGTACCATCAGGGGTGAAATTACAGATTTTTGGCCTAAATTAAGCTTAATTCAGGTCATGACTCTAAATAATACCCATTCCTGTTATTTCGCGACAATATGGTAACATAAATCATTATGTAATAAATTAATTAAAATTTGTGTAAAAAGCCCAATTCTCCGTTTTTTCTAATCATGTGCTCAATGTTGTAATCCCAGATTTTTGCGTAAATAAGGTATCTATGAATTTAAGAAGTTGCTCTAATATCTTCTCGTAAACATGATTTAGATTAGTAATTGAATAACTGAATTTGAGATTTAGGTATAGTACTGTACCTAAATAATTTAAATGATAGAAGTTTTTAATAACTGATAATATTTGTGCAAATAATTAAATTTAACAAAATAAAAAGCCACTCTTTATAATCATATGATCGAGTTGCAATTCTCAGATTTCTGCTCTCACATTTAAAAAGTATTCCATAAATAAATCGTTTATAAATTTAAGAGGTTGCCCCAATATCTTCTCATAATCATTATTCGAATTAGTTGGTAATTAAATGCTCAAATTTGAGATTTTAGACATAGTACGGTATTGAAATAAATATTTTTTACATAAATAATTAAATTGTAAAAGTTTTTAATAAGATTGTGCAATAATTAAATCTATCAATATAATATTCATTATTATCTTGCATTTTATTATACATACCAAAATTTTCATTTTTCGATATGCGCCCTACCTGAAATTTTTTTTTTTATAAATACAAGCATTTTTTTGGAGCAAGGCGAAACGAATTAGTGGGATCAAAATCAAGAATGGATGCATCATGGCATGGGTAAGACCAAGAGCAGGTGTGGTATAGCGTAAATTTCTAGAAATTCACGAGTTTATCAATCTAATCAAAATAGTGTCATGTCATGTGCATAAGGAACCATTTTCTGAAATTTGCAAAAGTCCCCCTGCTATAAAAACCAGCCTTATTTATTTAGGGTTAGAGTTAGAGTAAGGGTTAGCTTATATTAAAATTGTGTGAGAAGCATTTTATTTTTCATTAGTACTATAACAGTAGTTGCCTAATCTTTTTTATTTTATATTTTTGAATTATATTAATTAAGTATCAAATAAAGGAATTTTTACTTAAACAACTAGTACAATTTATTTAAAAAATTACATTTAATTCTATTAAATAAAGGAATTTTTACTTAAACAACTAGTACAATTTATTTTAAAATTACATTTAATTCTATGAAATTTTTGCTTCTCTTTGTAATTTCAATCAATTCTATTATCTGAAGAGTCACATATTCCATTACATGCTGTGATAATATTATCCATAGCTATATGCTTTGTGACAAAAAAGAAAACAATGATTCTGATTTCTTCATGTTGACAAAATTGACGTATCATCTGCATTTTCACCAAAAAAATTTGATGAGCTTTGTATTTCATTTGATGCTTTTTTATTAATTTTTGTTTCAACTGTCTTTTTTTAATATCTTTGGTTTTTTTCACTCATGTTTTTTCATATATGGATTGTGCTACCTCTTTATCAAGTCATTCAATCTCTATGTACTAGTAGTGATTTGTAGTTTTTTTTTTTCTTATAACAAAGTATGCTCTTGTTTAGATACTTGTAAATCCCTTTATGTTATCATTATGTTTAAGCAGCACCTCTTTCTCTTGTAATAAATTGAAATTTTGCATTGGTTTTGAATAAGTGATTCAATTAATATTGAGATGTTCAGACTTTCGTCTAATAAATTAATTGTACAAAAATTCAGAAAAGTATATGATGGCATAGTGTACAAATTATTGTTATTTATTTTGATTAAGAAGTTGACGAAACAAAATATGACATGGGTACGAATATAAAAGGTAATGATTGTGCCTTTATCAGCACGTTTGAATATGATATACTTCTTTAATTTGATATAGCTTTAATTGATGGACGCGGCATTGTATAAGTGATTAAGGAATCGATAGAAAACATTACAGACTTTGTAGATAATTGTTTGTTCTTTTTTAAAACCTCTTAACTGCAATCTTATTCCCTTTACTTTTGTCAACAAATTTACATTTTCCACCAACCACTTGTTCAAGAACATCTAAGTTACCAATTGTGCATCGAATTTGAGATAATGATGTCACTAACAAATCTTTAATTTGTGCATATAAAAATCGACAATTTTAAGTGTCAAAGATACGTTTCTAAATCTTTCACGTAACTCAAAGTTGATCTAATTTCTCTTTGTTTTTATTGAGCTTAATTCCATCTTAATAAAAACTATTTTTTTTTTAATTAAAGTGCCCGTCTTGGGACTTAGGAATTTTATTCAGGATATTAGGGCCGTCGGTATCCTCTAGGGGAATACCAGCATTTGTTACATAAACGAGGATACATTTAGCCACACATACACTTTTGGTGTCTAATTTAAGTGGTCTGTCCAAGGGTTCCACATTAGCTGCCATACCTGCAACCCAACTACGGGAATTGCCTATTTAAATACTCTGGTCCTAGACGAGGATACATCTAGCCACATGTACACTTTTGGTATCTAATTTAAGTGGTCCGCCCAAGAGTTCCACACTAGATGCCATACCTGCAACCCAACTACGGGAATTGCCTATTTAAATCCTCTGATCCATGTTCCACATGCCAACCCATCTTGTATCACCAGAACAGGCCCATTACATAAGTCAGTCAGCAAGTTCCAGATACTTATCCATTGCCTTAGGACCCAGCCGGGTATTCCCGGTCCTGTTATACTCAACAGAAGACTTGGTAGAGCGGTACCTGTCCCATATAAGGTATTCAACTACACTTAGGTACTTATTGCTATGGCTGAGGCCAACACTTGCGAGACAGAGTTACCCCTGTCCTCTTACCAATATCTACTTCTGCCCTTGTAAGGTTCGCTCCAACCCCGGTACCCACCATCACTTTTTCTACCAGTCCTTCACTGGCTTCCCAGACTTCCAATCCAGTTGGCCCGGGAGGGTTGATCTACCCGCATTAGGTGCCATCATGGTTTTTCTCTCCCTGGTACCTACTTCTATAACATAGGTCCTTTTCCTCCGGTACGACTCTGGTGGCCAGGTTGGTGGACCCTCTCCTCCGAAGGTTATATCATCTAGTTCTCCAGCTCTGGTTTCTGATATTCTGGATTTGGTAGCACCGTCGAAGATCTTTGCTACCTCCTTACTCGGGTCTTGCCAAATGGGTTTCTGTTTCCTCGGTTCCTTGGATTTGTCTGTGTCATGAGGCACAACTTCGCCCGAAGGCTCCCATTCGAGATGGTAACCAAGGACTACAGGTGATGTACCCAACCGATCGACAGGAAACAGTTACCGGAACACAGGTCTATTTTTCAAAGCATCATCAGTGGGATTTGAACCCTAGACCTGCCACTTGGGGTGACAACTTACCAACTTCTTTAAGTCGCCACACCCCAACAACATATTATTTATATAATATATATTTAAAAATATTATATATAAAAATTTTATTAGTTAATAACTTTTGATCCACTGGTCCAATTTGGATGATTTAGCTACCAAAATGATCCTCTCAAAGAAAGGATTCTAACAAGTCCAAAATAACAAAAATCTAATTACAAAATCATAAGATCAATATAAATTTGTGCATTATTATTATATACTTACTGTATATAGTATTTATTTAATAAATACTATATATGTAGTAATAACGCACAAATCTATATCATCTTATGATCCTATAATTAGATTTTTGTGAGTTTGGGCTTGTTGGAATCCTCTCTTTGAGAGGTTCATTTTGGTAGTTAAATCATCCAAATTGGACTAGTGATTCAAAAATTATTTATTATATTTTATATAATATTTAATAGTAAATAGCTTTTGATCTACTGGTCCAATTTAGATGATTTAACTACCAAAATGATCCTCTCAAAGAGAGAATTCTAACAAGCCCAAAGTCACAAAAATCTCATTGCAGAATCATAGGATCAATATAGATTTGTGTATTATTAATATAGTATTTATTTAATAAATACTATATTGTAATAATATACAAATCTATATCGATCCTATGATCCTGTGATTAGATTTTAAGATTTTAAGCTTGTTAGAATCCTCTCTTTGAGAGGATCATTTTGGCAGTTAAATCATCCAAATTGGACAAGTATATCACAAGTTATTAACTATTAAAGTTTATAAATATTTTTAATAATAATTTAATATACGCAAAATTTGATTGGCTATTAAACCAGTTAGGTGGGGGGAGGGGGTAGGCTCTATAGTAAATAGAAATCAGGTGATTTCTGGCCCCTAACCAATGAAAAACAGGTTATTTGATTTTATATTATACTTGATTTTATAATCTGTAGCAGATGTAACAACATCGCACATGCGATGTATAAATTATTTTATTTTTAAATTAATATATACAAAAATAATATAACTAGAGCAATACAAATCTATAACAATCTTGAAATTCTGTAATTGGATTTTGATAAATTTAGGCTCATTGGAATCATCTTACTGAGATGAACATTTTGGTAGTAAAATCATCCAAAAGGAATCACTGGTTTAAAAATTATTTAATATTAAATTTTAAAAATTTTTAAAAAGTTTAATAAAAGTTCAGCTAATCAAAAGTTATCTGCTATTATGACCTGATAATTTTTTGACCCTCTAACCTAAAAATCAGGTGATAAATGGTGCTCTCCTTAATACAATAGGCAATTATATTTAGCATGATGAAAATTAATATAATTAATTTTTAATACAAAAGAATAATAATATTTTAGTAATATAGGATTCGCCCTTTCTGACGATCACTTGAACCAAATTACCAAAGGAAGAAAAACAAGAAGTTTTTTGTTGGAGCGTTGTCTATACTAAATGTATAGTAGGATAACACAAGAAAACAGTTTTTATAAAGGTCAACTAACTTTCCGGAGACTCCTTTATATATTCGATATGCAAGCCAAAAGCGTACTTTTACAAGATAACTGGCAGAAAGTGGAGCCCTTGTACGAGAAATTTTGGTGGAAATTAAAGTTTTCTTCCGTCAATGAAGTTTTTGTAGCAAAACAATGGGGAACAACAAAAAATTGAGTTTTCCCAACTGCATCCTCTCTTTTAAATTTCTTTTGAGTATTGTCATACTTCCCTTTGGATTTTTTCAAAATTTTCGCCAAAAAGTAGGAATCCTAGCTTACCCACTCCAAAAGAACAGCAGTGTTTACTCCTTCAGAATTGGGATGATCCAAATCAGGACCGGCACCGTCACGTGTGGATTTGGTCACTACATACAAATAAACAATAAATGAAGTAGTTGGATCTGGAGGGCACGTGAAAAATTTCTTATTTTTTTTTAATTTCGTTTTTCTTTTTTTTCAAATATCTGTACATATAATACACCGGTAGATATTAGTCTTGTGGTATTATATAATTTTTATCGTTTATGCTAGACGTGTTAGCATCTACAGTTTCTATTCTTTCTTTGCTTTTTCTTTGGCTTTTCTTTTACTATTTTTTTTCTTTTGGTTGTTTTTTTGGTTGGTTTTTTGGTTAGTCGTTTAGGTATTGTCCCCCTTTAATCTTTTCTCCTTTTTTATTCTTCTTTATGAGAAGCTTAAAGAAGAAGTTTTTAGGCAGAATGAATTCTGTAGTTGGTTTTTTGAAGCCAGGCGGTGCTATAATTCTTGCTGATGGGGAAGACCGTCGCTTGAGTATGAGCAAACTATTTCAGAGCAGTAGCCAAAGTTGGGCACCAATTCGGGCAGCCAGTTTAGTTCGGTCTCTACAGTTAGTACATTAAATTATATAGTTTTTTATATAATTTGTTAATAAAGATCAGACGGCTATGAAGCTTTAAAAAAAATATATATATATTTTAGTAATATAGTTCTCTGGGTTGATAGAGAACCTGAAAAATCATATTTGAAAAATTGCTAATGGAGGCCCATTTTTTAAAAAAGGTTATATTTGAAAAATAGATATTGGAGAAAAGATTATATTTGAAAACAGCTAAATAACAAAAAAAGGTATATTTATAAGAATGCTAATAGGGTAATTTTTTTTTTATTTTTATTTTTTTTTTAATATTAAGGGTGTAGCTTCTGCCCCAAACTTTATTAATACTTAAGCAAATTGACATATGGCGGTACCTTTTATACATACATATTATATACAAGTATTGAAACTAGGACTTCAGGCTGTAAAACCTTTTATCCACAGCTAAAACCCACCAGAGGCTCCCATATTCCCATTTATTTAGTTGACCTGGATTTGTACGTCCCTTTTCAACCAACAATCAGCACCCACATGTCCGCTACTTTACACATATTTCCTAATTCATTACTTCCAATTTGGTGTGTGTTGCCAGGTAGGAGCTTTATGCTTCCAAGTTGGTGTACCCGAAATCTGGTTACCCAGAAAATCCCTTACTAGCGTACTTCTTAGGGTTCGTATCTCAAGCCATGCAGCTGCCTCTACCACATTGAGTAAGTATCTCAAGCCTGCATGCTGCCGCAACCAGCCGGTTTTCTGCGACTTGAGGACCCAGGATTTAGCATTCCGAATTTAAAAATGTGCGAACGACTGTACTTCCCGCTATGGTGGCAAGAACCTGGGCTTTCGCAAATGCTTCCAGTGCTAAATATAGTTGGATAGCATCATGAGGCTAGGGAGAACCCGATCACCACTGCATGCACCTATACTAGCATATACCCGTATTGGTGGTCTCAAATCCTCTTAGCGTCCGAAGACTCCTATATGGGTACGCCAGAGCTCTGTTGGGTCTTGACACGTACATGCCTCTATGTTTCCGCCTCTTATTGGCTGATTAGTTCTGTCTGCTCTTGTGAAGTTCACTAGGCCCCAGTACCCGGTCAGTCACTTTTTGGATCCTTTTTCCCAGTAATCCCAGACTACCAATCCAGTTGGCCTGGAAGGATCAGTCTGCCAGGCTTTAGGTGCCTAAGGTCTCTCTTTTCTTGGTTCATGCTTCTATAACACATGACCTTTTCCTCCGGTACGACTCCGGCGGCCAGGTTGGTGGGCCCCCTTTTGCCATAGAGGCTCTTGCCTGACCAGTTTCCCGGTTAGTCACCGCTAAGATCCTTTTTCTCGGTACTGTCGAAAGTTCAGCTACCTCTCCACTTGGGACTTGCCAAATGGGTTTCAATTGTTCTGGTCCCTTGGCTTTAACCAAGGTTACAGGTAATCTACCCGACCAATTGATGAACAAATGTTACTGTAACACAGGCCTATTTTTCAATTCGTCTTCAGTGGGATTTGAACTCTGGACCTGCCGCTTGGGGGTGACAACCAGACAGCTTCTCTATGTCACCACACCCTATTAATAGAGTAATTTTTATAAATTTTATACAGTATTTAAAATGTGCTAATAAAAAATCTGGGCTATAATAAATACAAAAATTAAAAATTGCAAAAATTGAAAAAATGGCAAATTCAGAAAAAAGTAAAAATTGAAAAAATATTACTCAAAACAGCTTTTTTTTTTTAAAGTTTTTTTATTTTATAGTATATATTTTATGATTTATGATACATTATGGATCAGATAGGCATAAAAAATTTTTTTAAAATTTTTTTTTGGTTTTTTTTTTTTTTTAGAAAACTTAAGTCAGTTTTTTTGTTTTTTTTAAAAATATTAGCTAAACATTGATTTTTTTCAAAATAATTCGAAAATTAGTGTAAAATGGTTTTTTT
>QKWP01001004.1:163637-182257 GCA_003550325.1 Gigaspora rosea
TTTTTTTTTTTTTAGAGAATGTAAGTTTGGGGTTTTTTCTTTTTTTTTTTTTTTAGAGAACATAAGTCTGATTTTTTTTAGAGATGTTGTATTTCAAAAAAAGTTAAATGTGGGTAAAAGTTAATTTATACATACCAAACCAAAAGTGCTAACCAAAAAATTTTTCAAATTTTTTTTTTTAACTCTAGTTCACTATGCTAGGGGCGCGGTTTGGCGCTTATTTATTAAGATCAATTTTTATTATTACATGTTCGATAATCTATTTTCTTAACTTAACCGAACTATCTAAGAATCGTCCATATATCCCTAATCCGTACTCAGGTCCGCCGGACCCTTTCCTATTCTTACCATATCTATCTGGCGTCCCGACTTCCAAACCCATTCAGTCCTTTCAGAAATTTTCGTCCCGGGGGTAGTACAGAATTACTCTGCTTTCCGTCTAGCTTATTAAGGCGGACTTCAGTCCCTTGCTTCGGTCATCCTTCTGCTTCGGATTAAGGCAGGTCTTCCTAGGTCCAGATCCTGCAGCTCTTTTCTTTATTAAGGTCGTATGATGCACTTCATAGATGTTCACAACCGGTTTTACAACCAGCTGACCTTATTTAACCGGAGGGTTTCACCGGAACTTTGCCTTCAACCGGAATTCCACTGGAAGTATTCAAATTCAACCGGAGTTTCACCGGAAGTATCCAAATCGAGAAATCACACACGCTATGTGGCTGTGTCACCAATCGTAGTCCTTGCATCCTAGTCCAAACCATCCTTCTCGTGATCTTATGTAGAATTATGTTCCTGGTAGGGCTTGAACCGGTGACCTTGCAACTGGAGCGACTTAGTGACCCAGGAGCGCAACCACTATGCTATCGACCCACGGGTCAACCAAAAATTTTTATTATGATGCTCAAATATAGATTATTCGGGGTCCAGTTAATAGCATAGCAGTTATGTTCTGAGGATACAAATTGCAAGGTTGCCAGTTCAATTCCTTCCAAAGGCAAAATATAAAAGTTAGCCAGTTAGGAAACTGAAATACTGTAGGAGATAGGGACCTAGGACATCATATAATGTACTTAATTGGGCAGCTATTATTTTGAAAATTTGTGGCTATAAAGAAAACTGTTCTAGAACCCTAATTTGAAATAACTGAAGTCATGAGATATAATGTGAGGCCTAAGTCTGAAATATACAATACTATATGAACTTGTAGCACTGCTGAGCTGACTTGGTGAAATTCCAGGCTGGATAGTAACTTTGTAAGAGGTTTTCTTAGTTTCAACCTCTCCGGGAGTTGATGTGGTGGGTTGTATTTAGGTGCTATTAGAAATAACCGAATGAAGTTGGGCTTGTATTTAGTAATAGAATAATGTTGTATATGTTCTTGTATATATATAACTATACAAATAAAGCAATGGCAAGATCTGCCAAAGTTTAAAAAAAAAATATATATATTTATATTTTAGTTATATAATACTAATTTTAATAGTAACTTTATATATATTTATAATAAAAAAATAAAATTACTATAAAATTTAAAGATTAGATTATTTTTAGCTTAAATATTATTTATTTTCAAATTTTACAATTAAACAGCTCAAAAAAAAAAGAAAAATAAGCTTACTTTTAGTACTAAATTAAAACTTTGTAAAATTTGTATAATTCAAATATATATTTTTATCAAAATTTAATTAAGTTTAAAGTAATCAAATTGGGGGTTTTTTAGTAAAAAATAAGTTGGCCATATACTAACATTAAACTTTTTAGTTTATCTATATAAACCTTTTTTTTTTTTACTAAAACAATTTTTTTTGCTTTCTAAGTAAATTTGTTCTACACAAAATTTTATAAGTATACAGATATTTTCATCCACTTTTTTCTACCTTTTACTGAGTAAAAACCAAATTAAATTTTTGGTTTTTTTTTATTTTTAAAAAATTTTTTGTTCAAAAGTTTAATTTAATTTTTTACTTAATAAAAGGTCAGAAAAAATGGACAAAATTATTTATAAATGGAATATAAATTTATCGAGACTAGTACGAAATGCAATTATAAATGCTCTATTCTTTATATATTTTTATTATTAAATATATAATAATTCATGTGGTATTCTTACAAATGACTCTATTATAGTGATGGGCGATAATTATTGATAAGATTAGAGTTAACTACAATTATTTATGAATTTTGTTAACAGAGATGAACAATTAATTGAAGATTAAAATTTCTTTTTCATGCGTATAAATTATCTAGTAATTACGTATTAGGATTAGAATTCATAAACATATCGTGATATATTGAGTCTTAAATTCTAAATTATTAATATTTATTCGCAAAAAAAGAAACCAAAAAAAAATATAACATAACATTAAGTAATTATATAGTATCTAATCAATTTGCCCATCATTTCTCCGATCACACTTATTCCAAGAAAAAAAATCGCATTTTCTTACCTTTCGGGACTATGCAGGCTATTTTTAAGAATTTCTTAATAAGTTTCTAATGTTCAGAGAAATTTGCTTTCCCAAAAATTCGAGTTTATTTCACATATTTCTGTATTTTTAAGAATACTATTTGACTTGTGCTGAAATATTTGATTTTATTATATATTAGGCCAATAAAGTGGAATTGATGTCATAGTTCCAAGTGGATTAATATGTAAATTGACAAGACTTGAAAGATTATATTACCTCTAATGAATATTCATCACTGATAGGTTAATTTAAATCTTCATTGGCGAGTTGTTTAAATATTGATAATTAATTTCATTTGTGAACGACTAGCTGGATTCTTTCTCGAAAGCTTGATATATTGTCTTTCATTGGCTCTTTTTTTTTTTTTGTGATATAAAACTATGTATCGAAGGATTCAAACGGTAGTCTACCACTTGAAATTTATCAAAGGATTACTCCATATCGCGTTCATATCAAAGGATGGTAAAACGTTGTTGTTCAATATAAACCAGCAATTGAGTTTGAAGTCTCTATGGACGTCTCATTTACCTATTTATAATTTTTTGAATAGTATTAAGAAATTCTTTAAATGCTGAATTATCGAAATATCAATGAATTAAATGTTATAATTAATATAAAAGTCAGTAAAATATACAGTATATACAAGGTCTCATTGAATAATATTATTATCATGTAAAAGTTTGAGTAGCAATGTGTAAATTATTAATTATATATGCCTATCACCATCTATTTATTTAAAATACATAAATAATTTGTAATATAAAATTGGCTTAATGCTCAAAAGAAATTATAAAAATACACCTTCGTGACTCCATTATAGTAGTTTAAACTAATATTTATATTCATTATATTAGAATGTAATTTAAACCTTAATGCAATATTATTAATAAAATCTTTACTCACCATGATGAAGTGAGTATGTAACCATGCTCAAAAACATTTCGTCTTAATATAATGATTTAAAATATTTTAAACAATTAAATTAAGTTTTTTACTTGTTCTTGAAAACATTAAAGAAATAATCGATGATTCACCTAGTTGAATAGTATAATCCAATTATATTTTTTAACGGAGATTAATTTCATTGACAGCTAATATTACAGTATTGAATCAATATATTAACCACCCACTATTTGAACGTTATATCTTTTAGTATATATTTGTATATTTAGACACTCGTATTTTTCCATTTTAGTATGGTGAAGTATAGTTAAAAAAAAACAAAATCGCATGCGGCACTAAATAGCATTACAGTATCGGTAACGTAATTATAAATAGTCTACAGTATTACATTGAGGTGTCACACGGACTAATTGATCAAAACTATGTCAGCTAACTATGTAATTTTTTATATTGCATGACTATTATGGCCAAATCTTCGCGATTACAATCACCATCGTTAAGACGCTACAATGTTGTTTGTTAAGCACAATCGTTTTATTCAAGAAATATCAGAAGTTAAAGTTTGATCTTACAGATTGAACATCTTATAATAGACTTTACATTATATTATTTTCTATTACGCAGATATTACTAATTACGATTTACCCTAAATCTATCGGATATTATTAAATTCATATAAAATCGATCTTGTAAATATTTTAAAATGTATCAACTTATTGTCTAGACGTTAAATCGCCTGGAAATTTTCACTAGTTATTTATATAAAGCCAAAGAATAAGGCTATATTTTCATTTTTTTTTTTTTTTATTAATATGTGGGTTCTAAGCATTCGTCTTATAGAATACTTGAAAATTCATTAGTTAGGACGAAAAAATTATCTTAAAAATATAATAGAAATATAATTAGAACTTTAGTGAAAATTCAAACATAGCCATTTTGAAACAGTTCTGACGAACTGTTTTCAATTAAAAAAAATTGGAAAAATAAGTGCAATATTTGTGTGATACTTTTAGAATCTTGCACTTTGCTTTATAATAAATAATAGTAAATTTACATTCGATTAATTATCTTAATTTCTTTGATGATCATAGTAAATTGATCAATGTTGCTGAGATTGATTAATCCGTGTGACACCCCAGTATTACATGTAGTCTCATGAAACGAAAATGATAGCCAATCATAATCATTATATTTCAGAATGTTTAGAAGTCTGTACGATAATATATAGTTATTAAAAATGTCATCTTTACCACTGGAACGTTTTTGGGAAATTTTTAAATACCACCAAACTGATAAAATTTGTGTATTTTGAAATGCGCTGTTAATTCGTGGATTTGAAGTAACCCGGTGGCAGTTGAATGATCAAGCGTTACGAAAGAGAAATTAAAAGAACACTGTTAGCGAAAATGCAGGCAAATAAATAAGGATAATAAGAAAACGAAACGAAGGACACTACTTGTTTAACACAAAGAAAATTGATAGAGTAGACAATCTACAGTAGTGTCGTTATTGGGAGAAGTGGTTAAAATGGTCACTGATATCGTAAATAACTTGAAGATGGTCGGAAGGAAGCAACAGAAACGAATACCTACGTCTATGTTATTTTGGTAGGAAAGTAGGTTATTATGCCCATTTTTTTCATTGCAAGCGGTATTGCATCAAAAAAGGAATCAACACATAAAAGGGAACATATCAGAACGTTGGGTTCTTTGAACCAAAGTGGAGTTAATTTGAACCCAAGTTAGGTTCATTTGAACCCAAGTCGGGTCATTTGAACCCAAGTTGGGTTCATTTGAACCAAAGTCGAGTTAAATCGGGTTCATCTGAACTACCCCAGGAATGAATAATAAAACTAAATTAAAAACCTCAAACCGGGGCAATGCCCAGGCCCTGAGAGCTAATCATATTACTTGATGTTTATCGTTATTAATCTGAGTCACCAAGGTTGCAATAGTTATGATCCAGTTAATTAGATCTTACACGGGTAAAAACCTTTACAATAAGGTCAATTAGTCGCTTGTCCAATTGGGCAAAATATCCAATTAACCACGAGGATCGTTAGGGTTTATAATTTTTACAATTTAAAAAATACGTATGATATTTGCACGTTGTATTTTCATTTTGCCATGTAATATATCATTATAATTGAAATCAATTTAATAATTGTGATTATGAAAAAGCTAATTAAACATGCGTAGATTCTTTATTTTTTGAAATCATTTCTTCGAATAAGAAATTTTTAACACAATTTATAATTTCAATGAAAAAAATAAAGAATGACGCTTACTAATTTCTAAATCTATAGTGAGAGTTAAAGTAGAAATCTCATTCGCTAGGATTTTCCTTACACTAGGAGAAATGTGATTAAAAGCAATATCTAAATAGGTTAGGGTATTGTTATTACGAAGAGCTTCTACAAATACAGCACCGCCTTCATTACCAATTTTGTTACGAAAAAGATTTAGGCGAGTTAATGTATTGTTATTACAAAGAGCATCTGCTAGCGCTCTTCCCACCTCAGAACCAATCTTATTCTGTGAAATATCTAGAGTAGTTAAGGTGTCATTGATGCGAAAAGCCTTTGCTAATTCATTTCCATCTTCGGAATTAAGTTGATTGTTTTTAAGGTAAAACGAAATTAAAGAATTGTTTATGCCAGAAGCCTCTATCAATTATTTTTTCCCGTTGGAGTCTTCAGAAAGCCGATTTGAAGAAAGGTCTAAGAAGGTCAATGTGGAGTTGTGGCGAAGAACCTCTACTAAAAATTTTGCACCATTAGAGCCAAGACCATTGAAGCTAAGATCTAGCCAGGTTAAACTGCAGTTTGTTGTAAGAGTTTTTGATAAGATTCTGCACCTATGGGACCAATTTCATTTCCTGATAAATTTAAAGAAGTTAAGTGTCGCGGTCTCTTATAAACCGCGAGGTTTCGATTTATTGCTTTTAGTTAATTATTATTATTTTTTCTTTTGAAATTAAAAGATCAAGAGAGAGTCCCTACTTACTTTTTATTTTTTTTACTTGCGCTTATATACATATTTTGACTCTAAACCAATTACATCATGATTTATCTTACGATGCTTAATTATTCCTTAATTACATAATAATTTAATCATATGGTATTTGACTTTTCATTTTAATTACACATTTTTCATGCGCCCCAACTGATTCTTAATTGATTCGTAGTATCGGCCCGGATAGTCAATTACCCGTAACCGATCATCGTTACACGTGATCATGAATTCGTTAACACAAAGCTTTTCATTTATTCCAATCCCGCTTCTAATGTTACCCATCTCACAACCTACTTGGAAATCCAACTTCCTTCGGAGAACCGATCCTGACCGTGACATTAAGGTCTTGTTGATGTCGAGAGCATTTGACAATAAGCAGGCACCTCTAGAGGCGATTTGATTGGGAAAACATCGCTATTGTTACTAAGATCTAGTGAAGTTATAGTTGTGTTATTATAAAGAGCACATGCTAATATGTTTCCTTCTTTATGAGTAAGTTGAACATTATTTAGAGTTAAAGACGCTAAAGGGGATTTTTTTTAAGCTTTGTTACCAAAGCACTTACTCTCACAGGGAAAATCGGATTGCTTGAAATGTTTATTGAAGCTAAAGTAAGGGTTTTCCCAAGTAATTCAGCGAATCTTTTTCCACTTTGGCCTCCAAATTGATTATTTCTGTATTTGAAAGGCATAAATTATTTAAGGTAGCTTTATTTAGAAGCCTGGTTAATCCAACCTCCTCTTCATTGCTGAGTGGAAGATTTATTAAACTTAAGGATGTCAGCGTGTTGTTTTGACTGAACGTGTTAAAAAATAATTCCCTTAAGTTCTAATGTTTTTAGTTCTTGGCTTTTCGAATAATCATCATCATTAAAGGAATCATTACGTAATAAAAATCATCTTCACCAAACTACTTGTAGATGCCGTCGTGCAAATCCTCGGATACTTTAGTTATAAAGGTTGAATAACCAAAAAATAAATTTGTATTGGGGGATGAATCGATCTATGTTTGGGATTAATGCTTTTTCGAACATATTTAATCCTAATATTTCTACATATACATAGAAGTTTACAATCCATAGACCTTCATCCTTCACGGGCATCTATTAAGATTCCAAAAATTCTGCCGTTTCTAAATTTTGGAACGCTCCACAAAAGTGGTGCGGTAATTCTACAGGTTTGACAGTTTAGGAGAAGACACGAATGTAACGTTTTGTAGTCGGTTTAATATTCGATAAGTTTCCATATAGATTCAATTGGTAAGATTGGTAAAGAAGAAGACGAAAAAGACGACATAGTAAAAATTTTTAACGAGACGATTAGAAACAAATGTCAATTATCAAAAAGAAGAGTTGGATGGATTATTGGGCGGTCGTATGGAAGATAGTATTCGGCGATTAGAGTATAAGCTTAATGAGCAAAGTAAAGAGGTAGAGGGACTGAAATCGAGCTTTTTTGCACTTGTTCGAAACGAATAGTGAATTTATTTATATGTAATTGATTTGTTTTGATTTTCGGACATTAATCAGATTTCACGATTTTGATTGGTTAAAGATAACATGTGACTATCGGGTAACCTCGTGATGAACAGGGGGACCGTTCTCGGTTACACAAACTGCAGATCACTTACGAAAAGCTCCGATAAGTGATGACTAGAGATGGGCACCATGCGCAGACCCCACCAGGAGTCTAGACATTTTTGCAGTAACGTGACCATCACGTGGTGTGGCGTCTTCGGATTAACTTTTTGGCTTTATTGTTAAGGTTAAGGTTAGGGTTCGTGTATATAGCCTTAGAAGGTCCCTATATATATGTAAAATCATGTTCCGGACATTTTTATGCGGCCGATTTAAACACTAGTTTTCGAGTATTTTCGCTTTTTTCTCTTTTTTTCTTCTTGTACACGTGTTTTGTTTTGATGTCGGACTAATCAGGGAAGATCAAAATTTAAGATCTCCAATTGGTTAATTCTCATGCGCCACGTCACGTTACTGCAAAAGTGTCTAGACCCCTGGTGCGGTTCCATGCGCATGACTGCATGCATGCATGCAATTAATTCTGGCCAGCATTAAGAAATTAAATCATACCTTTGGTCAAAACATGCATGCATGCATGCAAAAAATGCATGCGCATGTGCATATGGGCCGATTTGGATCTTTTAGGGATGTTTTCGAATAAGATCTTCGAAATTGTACCAATCAAATTAATATTGATAGTGATTATTGCGAATTTATCTTACATTAAAAATAGATCCCATGATGAAATGATATTTTTAACCAATCACAAACTATTGTTTCGAAAAAGTTTCTTGAAATCGCTAGTATGGGAATTGGTTGGGAATTGGTTTTTCGCGAAATTAACTCCACAACAATTAAAAGGTAGTTAGCTAAATGGTAGGTATAACACTTTGCAAGGCGTCTAGAGCATTAGCAAAATTTTATACCCTCTTTTTCGTCTTGTTGTCTTTGTTATCTTTGTATTTTTTTATTTATACTTGATTTAAACGTTTAGGTTGTCTTAGTATATTAATCTTTGGGAATTGGTTTTCGGTGGAATTTACAGTAAGTAAATATAATAACTGTAGACATGATATTTTTATACCATATTTTTCGTCTTTATATACATTTTCTTAATACTTTTATGCTTACAAATATTGTTATTTTATTTAAAATGTTTAGGTTATTCGTGTACAAAATTTTTAAGTCATTCGTGTACAAACCTTTTACTTGTATCAAACACGGGATCATTGTTATTTTGAATATTTTGAATAAAAAGATTCTTTATAAGGTGTTTTGAAAGTGTTTTTGAAGTTTTATCTTGAAATTATGTTCCAGAAAAATATTTATTGCAGTATGAAATGGTATTTTGAAATATTCGCTACGAAGTAAAAGTCATTAGTATAAAATAACGTCTTCCAAAATAAATTTTTTTTAAAATTTTGAATTTTTCTATCATATTGCAATCTTTCATGCAATTAATTCTCATAATATCTGTTTATCCGTTGATATCAAATATCAGATATGTGTACAAGTTGTGTACACGTGTATGTTTTTACATTAAACAACCAATTGTCACATATGTGATATTATCGTAAGGAAACAAATTGGCCCATATGGCATGCTAAAATGAAAATTTTGTATTTTGCCCATCTCTAGTGATGACCAATCAAATCATTAATTTTAAAAATAAAAAAAAGATCAAAATTGCGAAAAAAAATTAAAAAAATAATAATAACGAGAAAGAATATTAAAATTTAAAATTTAAATTAGTACTCTGAATGTTACTAAGATGTGAACATGCTTTTTTTTATTAATTCGTTTATACATAGCTAAATCAACTAATTTCTACTATATACCGTAATAAAATTCTTATAATTTTGATATAACCACCTTATATTTAATCTAAAACCCATCTATTTTGCATCATTTCTATACTATAACTATTGCTATTAGCGAAGATATTAATACTATTACAGTATTGGTACATAGATAATTATACATCGATTCTTATTATAATCTAAACAATAAAAAAAAACTATATAGTTAACTATCTATTATAATTCGCTAGTTGGAATATTTCTATGTAGCATACATAATAATAATTAAATAAACTTGTGCACTTGATACCTTAACCTTCACTGAATCGTAACCTCCTTAGTTTTACTTTTTTTTAAATTCAAAATTTAGTTATTCTTGGTTGTTTTATATTTTAAATTATATATATTTTAAACGGAACTTTACTAAGAGGCAGCAACATAACAACGTGGGATTAACTGGGATTAAAAAAATATGTTGTAGTGCGGCTCGAATACATCAAGTTTGCTTAGAAAACTTTTTGTCTTTCATAGCGGGATTAAGTTACTTCCTAAAAAAGTATTGTAAAACAATATAAAAAAAGCTTTTATCAATTTTGTAACCGATCTACAAATGATGGGACGGTGATGTGCTGGCTCTACACAGCCTCATGTAATTTTTCTTTTACATTATCTTGATTTTTTTTATATCAATCATGTCAAAATTTATATGAATCTAATAAAAACTCGTTTTTCAAAAAATTGTAAAATTAATTGACCATACCCCATATAGCAAATACACGTAATACTTTTATGCTACACGATGCTACCGGTTTTTTAAAATACTGTATACAAAATTATTTAATACAATTTATATAGGTTTTTAACTTTTTTAAAATAAAATTATCTACATTGCTAAAGATCAATATATTACCGTTACTGTAACTAGGATTCGAGGCAATCCTTTTAGGGCATGCCATAAGAGACGTACCAGTGGAGTCATGCCTATAAGGAAAGTCTAATTTTTTTACCCGTGTCTTGAATCCTACTGTAAACGCACTTTGGCGTTAACGGACCTCCACATTAGATCAAACTTCACTACGTCAAAATTTTAGGTTTGCAAATTTTTTTAAACCTAATTTTTTTTTTTTTACTTTCGCGAATAACATGTGAAAGATCTGGTTTTGCCTCAATACTAAAGTTTATTTAAAAAAATATTGTACACATATTTCATCTTTACAGGGAGTATATAGCAAATATGTAGTGTATAATTGATAAAGTATGAGTCATAGCGAGTTACAAAACAAATATAATTCCGTATTTAAATGCAAGTACAGTATAATCTGATTATTTAAAGTAATAAATACATATAAAACAAATGATACTTTCCCTTTTTCTTGATAGTAAACGTGTAATTTACGGGCTCTTATGGTTATCGATAATATTGATATTGAAACTTAACCAATCATGGCTTTTTATATCTTTAAACCTCTCTAAAATTATATCTAATACTGAAGTGAACTAGTTTAAGCTGCCGCTATATATTCAATTCTAGAATGTATATAAATTATTACAATTGAACCTCCCAAAACCGATCCTGTCAAACCGATAACCTGTCAAGAATTAATCCATCAGGTCCGTTTCTGCTATATGAATCTAATGATTTCAAATCCGATAACCTCTCAATACTGATAAGAAACTTGTCCACCGATTTGGGAGGTTCAACTGTATATAGAAATTGATATTAAAAAATCATGCATTACAGAAAACCGGACTATTAAAAAACATACTTAACTATAATGTTGTGTAGGTAATGTAAAAAAATATATATAACATCATTATTAATTCAGTTAATTTTTATAAAATTTATTGATCATTATGTAATTATCTTAATTTAAATGATGGCTACATAATAATATATACCTGTAAAAAATTTTTCCGAATATTTCCGTTATTTGACAGACCGAATAATCTCCGTGAATACTGGAATATGCAGGAATATAACTTTTTTTATAGGGTATATGTAGTGTAATCCAAAAATTTAGTTTATTACCAGTAAATACAAGACGATTGCCACTTATATAATTCATTTTTACACTATAAAGCAAATATATCTAATTACAAATTACGTAAATGCAAGTGTATTTTATTTACTTCATTAGCTGGTTAAAATACTTTGCTGTAATCGATAACACATGTTAATGGGATGATTGGTTAAAAAAAAAAATAAAAAACTAAAAATCAAAATTATCAAAAGTCACATGGGGATCGAAATTTATGCATAAATCAATTATTTACATCAAAATATTTGGTTAACCCAAAAAGATCACGTAACACAAAACTGTATTCGATTTTTTTTCTTTACGATGACGTTTTTTGAACAAACGAACGACGATGAGATTCTTTTTTTTGTTTTTGACAAGTCTTACGACCCTTTATTTGTTTGCTTGATTCTTTTAACCCTGTTTCAGGTTAGCGAAACGTTTGTTGAAGTAACTTCCAAGATGGGGGAAAGTTAAACCAACTATAGACACATTGGTCATCTGAATGTCGCACTACTCTGGGAACTATTAATTTAAATTCACCTCACGATTATTATGGCATACTGTATTCCCACCTAAACGTTGATTTAAACCTATCTCAGGCTAGTGAAGTGTTATATGAAGTTAGTTTAACAAGAATATTGAGTAAATAAACTAACTTAAAGTTTTTAAAGCCTGCTGTTCCCTTAGCGAATGCTCTAATACGGTTGGTTCTTTAGGAAGTGTTGAATTAAACTTACCTGCTAAAATCTTAATTACTATAAATAGTATATAGTTAAGTGGTAAATCGCAGATAAAGGGTAAAAAATGAATGGGCTTTTCTACATATAAAAGTATTTTTTTTACTAAGCAAACCTTTTATAATGTCTAATTAAACTTTGCAGAACCAACTTTTCTGATTCTAATGATAGTTAAATCATTCAAATCATGTTAGTATATGACTCGACATGAGTATTTATTGATTGTTTACTATAGGGTTTTTTATTATGATCGGAAATGTATGGCATTCCACTTCCATATAAGCAATTAGTAAATTTCCGCCGATTTTTACTATGAAATTTTGGGACACTTGAAGAAGAGTTAACCCAGTGATTATCATGAATCATCACCTCGATATAATCACATGGTGATTTTGATTGATTGATAAACAAATCAGGTGATTCATTACCTACACTTTGTAACAATAACAGATAATCTAAAAAAGCTTATTTTTGGAGAAATACAGTACCAGTATTATAAATAAAAATTTTTATCAGCGCGAATGCAAAAAAAATATGCACAAAAAACTATTTAACGGCAGAAAAAGTTCTGGTCATGTGACGATCTGCAAATTCAAAACAAATGAAAATTAACTTATTTCTCATAAGAAATAACCTTCTGTGCACTAACAAAAAATATTCCTTGATTGATTTTATTATATAAAATGCTAACCCAAACCCTAACATAGACACTAACTCTAACCCTAATCTAAATAAACTATCGGTAATCATGTGACTAGAACTTTTTAGTCAGAAAGTCTATGAACACGTACAGATCACGTGATATTTCATCTTACGGACACGTACCAAAATAATAATTTTTTGATTTTAAAAGCGATCTGGCAAGACTTTTGTACTAAGTTAACCTCCTTAATCATTCTAATAAACCTTGTTCTCCTGGTCTTTCCAGTTCTAATGATGGAAGATTATTAAAATCTATCCAGTATAACCGAAGATATGACCTTTCGAAATTGGGCAACATTCAAAAGATTATATAAAAACGCTACAAAAACTTCAGAAGACTATATCTCCAGTTATATAGAACTAATTTTAATAATATCTCCAGTTGAACTAGAAAAATAAGATAAGCAAGTTTACTTCAAGTGATAAAAGAGTTTACTTAGTTCAAAAGTCTTCCGGGCCATCTTTTTCTTATTTTATTTCTTTTTTAAAATTTAAAGTGGTCGGCTGAGCTTCTATAATGGGTTAATCACCTTTGTCGTCCTAACAAAACTTGTTCTCCTGGTCTTTCTGGTTTCAATAATGGTAATGTTTTTAAATTCAGCACAATAGAATCGGATATATAACCTCATAACGTTTATGCGACATTTTTATAATCTTAGAACGTTGCTCCATTTCAAAAAGTCACATCTCTGGTTCTACTTGGCAAATTTTAATAATATCACAACCGGAAAGACCAGAAAAATAAGCTTTATTAGAATGATTAAGGAGGTCAGCTTAGAATAAAAGCCTTGGCAGATCGCTTTTTAAATCAAAAATTATTATTTTGGTACGTGTCCGTAAGATGGAATATCACGTGATCTGTACGTGTCCGTAAACTTTCTGCTTTTTAGTTCACATTATCAATTTATCACCTGATATTTGTTTACATTTTTGCCAATCAAAATCACCATGTGATCATATCGAGGGTAATAAATCGTGATGATCACTGGGTTAACTCTTCTTCAATCTTCCCGAAATTTTGATCCTTTAACTGTGGATTACCACTTAAATATTTTTGCGGTCAAATATAATCAGTGAATATTTATAAGGCCACTCAAATTTAATTCTTTGTTTAACATAACAAGCTCAAAATTTTTTAGAGGGGAGGACTTAAAACAACAAATGATTAGGTCCAGTTTGGGTCTAGCCAAGATCGGAATAGGTCCGGTCCAGGTCCGGTCTTGAGGTTGGAACCGGTTTTAAATATTCAAGTTTATCACATCTAAATTCGAGTTTATCACACCAAAATTCGAGTTTATCACATCAACTATTAATAAATGACGTGATAAACTCGAATTTTGGTGTGATAAACTTGAATTTAGATGTGATAAACTCGAATATTTAAAACCGGTTCCAACCTCTAGTCCGGTCCAGAATCAGACCAGACTCAGACTCTAAATTTTATACAGACTGGTCTGAGTCTGAATATACTTATATTTATTTTTTTGGTGCTGACAAGTTTACTTAGTGCATGAAGTTAGAATTAATTAGTAAAATTTTATGAATCATAAGATTTTATAGAATTTTATTAATAAAATTTTATAAAACCTTATAATACACAAATTTTTAATAATTAATTCTAACTTTATGAACTAAGTAAACATATTCAGCTCCTAAAAATGCATCAAATCAGCAGAGTTATTTTATTTTACTTAAAATTTGGAGAATAGATGCATAATTTTGGATTTTTGATCAAAAAAGTCAAATTTAAGCATCTTTTCTTCAAATTTCAAGTAAAATAAAAACAATTTTGCTGATTTAATGTATTTTTAGGTTCTGAACAAGTTTACCTAGTGAAATAAGTTAGAATTAATTAGTAAAATTTTATAAATCATAAGATTTTATAGAATTTTATTAATAAAATTTTATAAAATCTTATTATACACAAATTTTTATTAATTAATTCTTTCTTTATGCACTAAGTAAACATGTACAGCACCTCCATCTAAAAATACATCAAATCGGCAGAGTTATTTTTATTTTACTTGAAATTTGGAGAATAGATGCATAATTTTGGAATTTTGATCAAAAAAGTCAAATTTAAGCATCTTTTCTCTAAATTTCAAGTAAAATAAAAGCAAGACTGCTGATTTAATGTATTTTTAGGCTCTGAACAAGTTTACCTAGTGCTNAATTCTATATAATCTTATTATTCATAAAATTTTACTAATTAATTCTAACTTATTTCACTAGGTAAACTTGTTTAGAGCCTAAAAATACATTAAATCGGCAGTATTGCTTTTATTTTACTTGAAATTTGGAGAAAAGATGCTTAAATTTGACTTTTTTGATTAAAAATCCAAAATTATGCATATATTCTCCAAATTTCAAGTAAAATAAAAATAACCCTGCTGATTTGATGTATTTTTAGGTGCTGAATATGTTTACTTAATGCATAAAGTTAGAATTAATTATTAAAAATTTGTGTATTATAAGATATTATAAAATTTTATTAATAAAATTCTATAAAATCTTATGATTCACAAACTTTGAATAATTAATTCTAAATACATGCACTAATTAAACTTATTTAGAACCTAAAAACACATTAAATCAACAGAATTGTTTTTATTTTACTTGAAATTTGCAGAAAGATGCTTAAATTTGACTTTTTTGATCAAAAATCCAAAATTATGCATCTATTCTCCAAATTTTAAGTAAAATAAACATAACTCTGCTGATTTGATGCATTTTTAGGTGCTAAATATGTTTAATTAGTGTATAAAGTTAGAATTAATTAATAAAAATTTGTGTATTATAAGATTTTATAAAATTTTATTAATAAAATTCTATAATATCCCATGATTCATAAAATTTTACTAATTAATTCTAACTTAATTCACTAAGTAAACTTGTTTAGAGTCTAAAAATACATTAAATTGGCAGTCTTGTTTTTATTTTACTTGAAATTTGGAGAAAATATGTATAAATTTTGACTTTTTTAATCAAAAATCCAAAATTATGCATCTATTATCCAAATTTCAAGTAAAATAAAACCAACCCTGCCGATTTGATGTATTTTTAGGTGCTGTACACAGTGTCTGAAATTCAATTTTTTTTAATTGTGCGCTGCAATTAATTAAATAGTTTTATTTGCGCTATTCAAAAATAATTATTTTTTCTGCAACTAGAATGCATTACATGTTAGCAAAAATAAAAAAATAGTTGTGTAAAACTAACTTATGGAATTAATTATATTGCTGCTTAATTTCACATATTCTCTTAAACAATTTTTTGAATCAGATTACAATACTATTATATTAGAATTGTCTGTTATAATTAACAAACCAAAACCATGCAAACAACACAAAAGAAAAAATTCTTTGAAAAATAGCTTCAAAAAAGATTTAGAAAATTATGCAAATCAAACTACACTCAATTTGCAAAAACTATATACACAAATAGACCAAATTACTAACCAAAACTAGCTTAACAACTTCTGGAATAAACTTCAAAAAACTCTCATTAAAGCTGCTACCAAACATATTCCTTTTCACAAAATTAATACTACCAAAGAAATAAAGACTCCAACATCAAAAAAACTCCTTTTTTCTACAGATTTAAAGAAATACAATATCTCAAAAATCACCTTACCTCTTCTAACTTTTCTTTACTTTGTAAAAAATATATTTCACAATTCTCTGACTGCCTATTCCAATTATCAACACCTACTTTATCACAAATTAAAGAAGAATTTTAACAAATTAAAACTGCTCTTAATATTCAACAACAACAAATCACCTGCAAAGAGATTCAACAAAAAATCGAAAACCATAACCAATCCTTTCTAGAAACTCCAAAACTTTTCTACAAAAAAATCCTTGAAAAATACAATAATATACATATAGATAGACTATCTCTTGAAAACTTACTCCTTACAGAACATAACGAAACTCTTAATGCAATTCATGATCACTTTAATAAATACTTTAAAGAAAATCCTCTCCAACCAATTCTATCCTCTCCTGAATTCTACAATTTCTATGAACCACATTCTGAATATGAAAAATATTGCTACAAGTTATTTCAAAATATCACAAATCAAGAATAGCAAGATATCTTAACAAATCTTCCAAACCAAAAAGCAGCAGTCCCTTCTAAAATCTGCTATGAACACATCAAATATGCTAGTTACCAACACTCTTTAAAAAATTCTTTAACAAATGCTTCCAACTTCAAAAAGTTCCTACAGATTGGAAATTCTCTAATATTCTTCTTATTCCAAAAAAATCTAATTGGAACTTTACTCTTAATCAAGTATGCCCAATTTTTATTAAAAAAAACTTTTACTAAAATCTTTACAAAATGACTATATATAGAACTCTTTCCGTCTATCAATTGCACACAATTTTTTCTAACTAATTTTTTAAAAAAAAACTGCTATAACTTAAAATATTACTAAGTTAACTTGATCTTTACATCTAAATAAACTTGCTCTTTTTTTAAAAATACATATAATATCGAATTATTACAGTTAAAACTTTTAAACTCACCAACCAAAGGCCCTCTGGCCTAAATTTGTATTTTCTACAAAATACACTAAAAACAGTATTCTAAATCTATTTTACAAACTAAAGAAAAGTTAAAGAGCTTATCTTTCTCGTCATAACAAGCTGTATTTTATGCTTGTAGGCCTAAAACTGACCGAGATATATTAAAATATCTTTAATTTTTTCTTTAATTTTTTACCTTTTTTTTTTTTCCCCCTTTTTTCTACTACAAAAAACTCTATAGGCGTTTTTCGTGCAATATAAAACTGAGTTACCCACATTTTTCAATAACCCAGAATTATTGGTTCCTCATTAATTGCACAAATTATTAATTAATTATACACAAAACAAATATTTGCCTTTTTTGTTAGTTACCTAACTTTATAATTTAGCCTAATTTGTGTAACACGTGATCTGTGTAACACGTGACCCGTGTAACACGTGACCTATATATCACGTGACCTGTGTAACCTAAACTGACTTGTTGGTACTACGTTACACAAAACAAATTATACCTCATTGTGAAGCCCTTTTTGATTTCTATTATATTATTATATTTATTAAACCAGGACCCTCTTCTTTAATTCTACATATATACTACTTGGTCCTACATTTACAAAGTTTGCTTTACAATTTGATACTTTCAACATGCCTACACTTACTAGTGAAGAACCTGATTCCTATGATATTGACTACTTTTATCCCAAATACAAAGATCGATTTGGAGTCTTTATTAAAGAAGCAGATGCTGCAATACTCAAAGTAATGCCATCAGCCTTTAGTTCTTCTAATTGTGAAGCCAAAATTAAAAATACCTATCATTACTTTTCAGTACCAACCCAACCAACAATTAGCACTTGTATTTGTAAAAAATACCATGTTAGTTTCACTTCCCAATATTATCGTATTCCTACTGAACTTACTACCAAAA
>QKWP01001005.1:0-20608 GCA_003550325.1 Gigaspora rosea
ATTCATGTATTTAATTATAAGCCAAAAGTATATTAAAAAGGCTATTTTTTGAAAATTAGCTTCCGAATTTACCCTTGATAGTTACCAACCCATTTTTCAATGCCCAACCCATCCTAAAACACCCGAATATTTTAACAAACAATAAAAGTACTTCTTTCTACAGCTTAGCATAGCTCTTTTATTAAGTTTTATTGGGTTTTTAACTTGTCTAGGCGTCAAAAAGGCTCTTTTGTTAGTTGTAACAAGTACTTCATTTGTTAGTTTTTCAACGTTACTTAGGAGCAAATTTTGTGTAACAGTTTATCGACAATTACGCTGATCCGCTGATATGTTACCTATAAATTCCTATATTTCGTAATATTTCCATACAATATTCCTGCTTTTTGCGACAATTCTGTGCTAATGTTGACACATTCCATATTTATCTACTGATTCTGTGATTCTGTAGCATTTTGTAAAATGAAAAAATCATTGTCTCTGAGTAGAACCTCCTCCTCCCCTAATAAATTATGCAATTTACTGCACTTAACTTAGTGCAAAATGTTATGATTAATTAGTAAAATGTCAAATAAAATAGTATTTTTAATAGTTTTATTAATAAAATTATACAAAATATTATTATTCTATAAATTTTACTAACTTTTGCTTTAAGTAAACTTGTTTAGCACAAAAAAATACATTATTTCAGTATATTTTATTTTTCATAAAGTTTGAGACAATGATGCTTAATTTTGAATTTTTGATAAAAATTACCAAAATTAAGCATTATTCCTTTAAATTTTAAAAAAAATATAACACAATATACTGATTTGATATATATTTTTGTTCTAAACAAGTTTACTTAGTGCAAGAAGCTATTAATCAATTAGTAAAATTTCAAGTAATTTAACATTTTTAATAATTATTATTAATAAAATTATACAAAATGTTCAAAAAATGCTATGATTATCTAAATTTAATAATTGATTAGCATCCAAAAATACATATATGTATCTTCAGATTCAAACTAGTTTCATATCGGCGTGTTTGGTTCATCATATTTGAGTAACCCCAAAATTTTGGGGTCCAAATGTAGATCAATTTTTATAGTCAAATTTTATAAAACTATACAAGTATACTAAAGTATGTAGTATATTTTACTATATAAAAATATGACTACTGTATAAACTTTTTAATATTAAAAGCAAACTCATATTTGTACATAGTGTATATACAGTAGAAGCACTAAATAGAAAAGATCTAACTTGAATAATCATAGTATTATTAATAAAGATATATATTTGTATATGAATTGTCTCCACTAAAACAATATTGATAAAAATTACCACATAGAGAATATCGTGTAAGATATTTACCAAATATTCCTACAAAGGCATTCTCACTGCTAAATACTTGATTTCCAACGGTGCGATGATGGCTTTTTAGATGCTTCTAAATTTCTCATATCATAGCTTTTTTAATATGATCAAGCTCATAGTTAGGTAGTGGCAATATATGCAAAGACAGTATATTATGGTCCTTATGTTTTATTGTTTCATGACGTTTAAGACCACGTTGAGTCTTGTAAGATCGTGAACGTGTACAAAGAGAACAAGTAAATCTTGAAGTACTAATTGAATTAGACATAACTAGCTATTTTAAATAGTTAATATATAAAATAAAACTTATATAACAGTAAATTCTACTATACTATATACCTATTGGTCAAAAAGACGATGGGTTGAGGCTTTGAACGATGGGTTCCAACGCGTTTACTTATATTTTTTATAGTAAATAAATATTTTTGAGGTGTTATTTAAATGATTTTCATACTCACATGATATTAAAATAGGGCGTGATTTTACTCACATGATATTAAAATAGGGCGTGATCAGTGCGTGATCTAATAAATTTTGGGGTACTATAGTATAATTTTGTGACCCTAAAAACCAAACACGCCGATATGTGCAGACTTTGGACCAGACCCGGACCAAACTTATAATTGAGTTTGAGTCAGTTTGAAATTTAATGTTTGAGTCTGGGTCTGAACCCGGACCAGACCGGACCGGATCAAACCCGGACTCGAACCTAGGAGCACTACGGTAATATATACTCTACTATTTATTTATCAATTTACTATATATATATCATACAACTACAAAAATACCAAGTAACTAAAAGAAAAAAAAAACACTCTAATATATATTAAATATAAATCACAAAGAGCGAACTTTGGATCAACAGATACTTTAGCAAAAAAAATTCACCCAATGTGGATAACTTCAAGGTCTGCACTTCTAGAATATCTTACTCAAGTATATTTTTCCACATAATGGGTGAGTACTTGATGAAAACACAAATTCCGAGAAAAAAATAATAGTACAGTAGTAGGTTGAGAATGGATTGAGTCGAAGTTGTTGAGTCGTAGTAGTAGGTTAAGCTTACGAAGAAGTGAAACCAAATTATCACATGAATTTTTTATTCCACGATGTCATCGCTGCTTTTTGCGTTACCAAAAAACCTGTAGTTAGGATATTACTGTAAGACTGGAATCCCACTAGACATCCAAAGTTCCAATAGAATGAGCAACTATAATGGGCAAGTAATGTAACATCTATGGTAAATAATTACAGAATTATGATTGTATATAAATCAGGATTGAGAAACCATTTCACTCTCATTCTCGTTGTATATTTTACAACGGTTTCTAATACCCAGTTTTAGATAATAAAAAGCGGCATAATCGTTTCTTTTTTTTTAATAAGAAAAAAAATTATAATAAAAATGCGTAGGGAATATTATTTCTTCCTTGCTTGCGTTTTCATTGTCGGATACTTTCTATTTCCGAGCAATAGATTACACCCACGAAAAGTATTATATGACCTTAACAAGCCCAAAGTTCCAGTTCAACTATTTGTTATGAGTCGTTGCCCTGACGCAGTCGCGTGCGAGTCCGTTTTCGGAGAGGTTTGTATGTAAAAGTAATCATTTACGATATTGAAGAAATGTTATTTTTATTTACTCATTGAAATTTACAGTGAAACAAACGAATGATATCACCACAATCACCACAAATTATGTCGCAACGCTTAATGATTCCGCACCTTATGGAGCTTCTTGCAAGCATGAAGATATTGAATGCATTGGTAATTATATCTTGATCTTTTTTTTAAGTATATGTATGGTTCATAACTAAACGAGTAATTGAAACCTTTCAACAAAAGGCAATATACAACAGCTCTGTTTTCGTTACTTTTATCCTGATCAAGCAACATTTTTCAACTTTCTCTTGTGCCTTAACCGTTACATACCTAAAATTGGCTCACGTGATTGGGCAATGCAATGTTCCAAAGAAATGGGAGTGGATTATACACCTGTAGATAAATGTGCAAACTCTAATCATGGAAGAAGTCTTTTTATTAAAAGCGTTGGCATAACTAACTCGTATGGCGTTACTAAAAGTTGTACGATTTACATTAAAGGCAAATTGAGATGTATTAAAGATGATTATTGGTATGATTGTCCCGGAGGCCATGAAGTGAATGATTTTGTGCGATCCATTCAAGACACGTATGAGGGCATTGAATAAAAAAAAATTGCTACCGCATTAATACCTTTTCATATGACTTGTTTTCAGAGCAGAAAAATTCTGGAACAATTCCAGTCAGAAGACATATTGCAAATTTCTAATTCTGACCACAATCATATCAGCAACTTTTAGCAGTATATAACATTGAAATTGATATCCAATTTTATTCATTCTACTGTATATAATTGTTTTTTTATTCAACTATTCAGTATAAACTATTCAGTATACATTTTATTTCATCAATTAATAAGAAAAAAATAAAATTCGATCGCATGTAGTATTATTCTATTTACCGCTTTTAGTAATTAGTGAAAATAAACTAAATATTTATAAGACATTATTATTTTTTGAAGCAGTGGAAGAACTTAAATACGGGCAATAGATAAGGAAAGTTCCGACTCTAAATTAAGTGCAGGATGAAACGGGCATACTGATCAGAACCGTCGTATTAGTAATTACTTTATAAAAAAAAACTTTGCTGCATCAATTTTATATGTATATTAAGAGTTGTTTTGCATTAAAGATAAACTTTTAGAAGAAAAATATTTACAGGGGAGATTTTTATATAAAATATTACTACAGGAATCGTGATTCCTATAGTTTTATAAAAATTTAAAATTTAAATTATAATAACTTTTTATCTATCTAACTAATTTTAATTTTACCCTCTTACTACCATTAACCACAAAATCTAGCTCTACAACTTTCATTAACGGTGTTATCTTAATAAAAAATTAACTTTGTGTAGTAAGGACTATATTTTATTTATATCGCTAATGGACAAATTCTCCTATCGTAAATTGTCAATTAAGTGACAAAATAAAGAAATTTAGTAAATAATTATTGTTAGTTCTAAGCCAATTTTTTGAGTAGAGCGGAGGAATTAAATTTTTGGAGTGGAGAGGAGGGAGTTTAAGCCCTGACAATACAGTAATAGGCAATAAAAAATTCCAGGTAGGTTTCAATGAGAGTAAGATAAAGTGGACATAAAAAAAAAGAATCCAAATTTTCGCTATTATTTAAACAACCATTATCATTGCCATGGCAATATATAATATCTCTTTATTTACATCACTTTAGCAGTATAATCCTTTAACCTTTTAGCTTACATGCTATACATACTGTAAATCAGTATATACAAACCGGGTCAAAGCCACGGATTAGAATATTTCTTAAAAAAGGGAGTTTGTTTTATTTAAGCAAATCAAGATGCATATTTGATTACGTAATCACGAGTAATAAAGCTGCGTTTAAAAATTTTTAAATGCGTTTTCGAAGTCTTACTGCTTTACTTGAAACCGGCAATCACTAAACTTTCTTGATTATTATTATTAATGGCGAAACATCATCCAGATCTTATCATGTGCCGTAAACAGCCAGGCATTGGTATAATTCTTTCTTTTTTTAAAAAAAATTTATAAAAATTATTTCGCGATATGTATGTTAATGTTTTGCGTTAAACGACAGCTATTGGCCGTTTATGCGAAAAGTGCGACGGTAAATGTGTGATATGTGATTCGTAAGTAAAAAAATCATTGATATCGGATTTAATTACAACTAATTTATATATGACTAACCTTTTTATTTATTCAGATATGTACGGCCAGATACTCTTGTTCGGTTAGTAATTACGTATAATCTTTAATATTAAACAAATAATATATAACATTTTTACACGATTTACTAGAATTTGTGATGAATGTAATTATGGATCTTACCAAGGCCGCTGTGTGATTTGTGGTGCGCCTGGTGTTTCGGACGCTTATTATTGTAAAGAATGTGTTTTACAAGAGAAAGATGTAATTATATTTTTATAAAATCATTTTTCTTTACATTTTTACTTATAAACGATAACATAAATTTCATTGAATTAGAGAGATGGTTGTCCAAAGATTGTAAATCTTGGATCATCGAAAACGGATCTATTTTATGAGCGGAAAAAATATGGATTTAAGAAAAGATAGCATTCGATTTATTCGATTTGTGTAAGTGGTATAGAGTTGTACAGCTTTTTTTATTTATTCATTTATATATATATTTTTTTTAATACTTTAATTTCACATTTATTTATTTAGAGTAAAATCGTGATGATTATGGTTCGTAACATCTAAAGGCATCAATCAAATTTATATAACTTTTCAAATCTATCTATATTATATCAAAAGAAAAAAAAAAGAATAAATAAATAAATAAACTGTAAAATAATGGACGTAATACTTCTCTCTCATATAGAGGTTCTGATTCGATGAATAGAACGTCCGGATATTCAGTGAATTTTTTGAATACTTTTTATGATCGAAGTTAAGTTTAACACTAATTTCGTCTGAAGATCATTTTAATATGACAAATTCCAAACGTTATATTAAACTAGCTTGATTTAATTCTTTTATATAATGTTTCAAAAATCAAATCTCCCATACGATCATATCCATCGGTTGCCAAATGAACACAATCAAGATCCTAATATGAATTATCATATGGTAGTTCTTTGGCTAAATCATAAAATATAATAATATCTCGGTCATTTCTGTATAATTTCTATAAGAAATTCATATTAAACTTTATATTCAATAAAAACCTTTTATATGACACAATTTTGGTTGGCTAATTTGGTCATATTTGGTTAATTTTTATATCAAATGCTAATTTTTTAATAAACTTTATAACTTTTTTTTACCAATCGTTGAGTTTGGAAGATAGGGTTGGAATTTTTGTATGAATAATTATGATGAGCAAAAGACCCGGGTATATTATTCAGCAGCGGGTCTGTGTCGCAGAAAAAAATTTTTCAAGTACATATTCTGCATTTACAATAAGCAGTCTAGAAATTTAAAAGACCCCACATTTAATTAACAGAGATATTGTGATTTGCGCCAGGGTATTTTGCATGGGGTGCTCAAAAAGGGGTCTTTTGCTGCTCCGCGCTCTACAGTATATTCGAAATAATTCGAAATAATTCGAAATTTATTATAAAAAAAAAATTTTTTAACCATGACTTGTTAATTTACCGAAAATATTTAAACATTTCTAAATTGATCAATAAAAATTTATTAAATAAAATAATTTTTAAAAATTTATTTTTATATGATTAATACTATTACACATCGTTGTGTAATAGATATTTCTAAACCAACCAACTTATCCCTAACCTTAATTCAAACTAAACAAAGTTCGTGTAATAAACATTGTTACATAATGTTTGCAACCATACGACAAAAGCGTGATGACAATGGCAACTTAATCACCAAGGTTATTTGGTGTATACACGGACTAGAGTAACAGGAAAAAGAACGACCGACAAAACCCCCAATAATTACAAATCGCACCACCACAAAGCCACCACGAAGTCCTTAAACGCTAACTAAAAAAAAAGAGGTTAGTTTAATATATACACAGACTAGAACAATGAATAAAGCACTACTACAAAGCCCCAACAAAGCTCTTACACTCTACTTAAACAAAAAAAAGAAGAGGTTAATTGAAATATATACAAGTTAGAGCAACAGAAAAATAACAGAAAAAATAACAACCGTTGAGAAGAAATTGGTAATTCTTCAGAATTAGTTCCATTAATCGGTTGTTCTTGTTCTGTTGTCGTTGTAGTATTTTGATTTTTTGAAAATTTTGAAAAACGGATAGATTCTATAGAATCATCTAAATATGATAGATCTAAGAAAAGAATTACTGTAGTTGAAAGGATAATGAAAATAAAAAAGGCAAAAAGTTTCGTTTTGAATATAGTACGAATTCGGTTAAAATGAATCATATTTATACAAATCTTCAAAGTACAAATGTAAAATAGAATTTTCGGAAAATAATTGTCGATTGTATACTTTATATAGAAATAAAACAACAAAATCTGTGTAATGGGACAGAAGATGCACTTTTTGATAAAAAAAAAAAACATGTATATATTTTGGTCTTTTTTGAACTTTTTTTGGAAGTAGTCTATAATGGCCACAAATATTACCTGGCACGAGGGCAATATTTCACGCTCAGAACGCGAAAAGTTATTAGGTCAAAAAGGCTTAACGATTTGGTTTACAGGGCTGTCAGCTTCAGGAAAATCTACTATAGCAAGTGCTTTAGAACAACATTTATTACATTTAGGCCTATCATGTTATAGACTTGATGGGGATAATATTAGGTTTGGACTTAATAAGGATTTAGGCTTTGGTCAAAAAGACCGTGAAGAAAACATTAGAAGGATCGCTGAGGTGAATTTTAATAATTTTTTTTTTTTGTTAACTTGGTTTTTTATACTTTATCAATAAAATTATATTATATATATATATTTATCAATAGGTTGCAAAATTATTTGCAGACTCTACAACAATTGCTCTTACTTCATTTATTTCACCTTATAAATCTGATCGTGATGCCGCAAGAAAATTGCATGAAGATACTGGAATTCCATTTATTGAAGTTTGTAACAAATATTGCAAATTTATAAAATTTATCTACAAAAACTTATAATACATAATTTTCATATGCATACCTTGATTATTTATAGATTTATGTTGATGCACCTCTCGAAATTGTTGAACAACGTGATCCAAAAGGGTTATATAAAAAAGCTAAAGCGGGTGAAATTAAAGGTATATTTTATATATACAAAATGGATTTACGCACGAAATCTAGTGAATTTTAACATCCATATTTTTCTCTCGAAATTATAATAAGATTTCACTGGTATTTCGGCACCCTATGAACCACCACCATCTCCGGAAATTCACATTCCTACCGATAAATTAAATGTAAAAGAAAGTGTTAAGGTAAATAATATTTTACTAAATTTATTATTTTATTCATAAACTAATATCGATCTTACTTTGTAGATAATACTCGATTACTTAGTTGAACAAAAGCATATTAATCCAAAGGTTTTGAACTAATGCTAAATACTGTAGGGTTACGACCCAACCCTTTTTTTTTTTTTTTTTAATGAATTATGAAAGTTGTAACAATTCGGTCATGTCCATCAATGTAATGATTGGACTCATCAACTCGCGATTCGAATAATTCGAGTCGAATCATGCTTCTTAGTGAGTAAACTGAATTCAGATATCAGGTTTATTATTTTGAAGATCTATTACCTTTTTTGGCCAAAAAGTTACATGAAAAAATTCTTATTTTTAAACCCTTGATTTTTTTGAAAAATTAAATATTTATTAATAATAAAAAGTTGTCCAAATAATACTAATTTATTATAAATGTAATTTGATGTTCTAAAAAAAATTACTTAATAGTATATTTGATGTTTACTTGGTAAAGTTTAGATATAAATATATATATAAAATCTACTATTAATTTTTTTAACAGATATGCAAAAAATAATATAATTAAAACAAGAACTTTACTAAAAAGTGCACCATGCACTTTGTGCCACTTTTGTGCCCCCTATTTTTATATCTTAAAATTTTACTAAGATAACACCTACTGCACTTCTAACAAGAAATGATCCTCTTGCAATTTTGTATTAATTTTGACTCTATCTTTAACCCTAATTCTAATCCAATCTCAGGCAAAATTATTACTAGTACATTAGGGAGCACTAGAGGCACAGAGTGCACAGATGCACTTTTTAGATTATTTCTTAAAACAATACAAACCTATAATGATCTTGGGATTCTGTGATTGGATTTTGATGATTTTAGCTTCATTGAAATTGTCTTATTAATATGAACATTTTGGTAGCAAACTTATCCAAAATGAATTACTAGTTCAAAAATTATTTAATATTAAAATTTAAAAATTTTTAAATATTTTAATAATTTTAACCAATTAAAATTATCTGCTATTAGGACCTGATAATGTTCTGACCCTCCCTTACTTTAGAAATTAGGTAATAAATAGTACTTCACTAAGGATAGATAACATAAAGTAAAAATTAAAATATTAAAATTATGAAGTATAAAGAATTCATTATTATAGTTTTATAATTCAAAAATGGTCTCTAGTAAAAGCACAATAGCATTGCACAAATAAAAAAATTTGAGTTGTATATAGTTTAAATCCAAATAATATGTTAATATTACTATATTAAATTTGTAAACTTTATTATTTGTAATTGAGCTTGAATAGTATATATTACTATTTAATTTGAATGATTATATAATCTTACAGAAAATATATATAAATTGACATTTTAGACAATTTTAATTTTTGGAATATAAAATAGAACAGGTCATATGAATTTAGTCTTTAGATATCATGTACTGTATTTCAAACAAGAACTTTTAGGCATAGTTGTATAGTATTATATTGACAAATTCAAAAAACTAAAAAAAACAAAATCCTGTTTGGCAAGTTTCAAGTAAGAAGATAATAAAGATTTTTGATAATAATAGAACTTTAAAAACTAGAGCTAGAAAACTGAATAACAAAACATTTTAGAAAAATAAATCTACTAATCTGATTACTAGAGCAATACTAGAAAAAAAACTAATATTATAAAAGATAATACAGTTTGTGATATCTAAAGACTAAAACATGTGATTTGTTCTATTTTAAAAAATTTTATATTGAAAATTACTATTTTTTTGATTTTTTTTATTTTGATTGGCCAAAATATTTTTTTGATTTTTTTTTTAATTAAAATAACAAATTAGCCAATAACAAAAGACCAAAACATGTAACTTGTTCTAATTTCATTAATTTTTTGATGTATTATATAAAAATTAAGCATCTTTAAAGGTAGGGTAAATATAGATTAGTGATGCCACCGAAATTGATTTTTGAAAAAGGCCTATTTCGTCTTTATTAGAGAAAATTAAAATTTTTTATAAGGAAGAGCAAATAAATTTATATAGATATGTTCCTTATAATTTTGTCTATTCAAAAAAAGTATCAAATAATTTCGTTTTTCAAGTAAAATAGGTTAAAAACAATTTCGGCTTCAAATTTTAATTTCAGGTTTTAGGACCCAAAATAATTTCGTCCTTATATATAATGTAGATCATTTTTAATAATGATTACGTTGTAATCATATGAAATTAGGTAAACAACAATGATTCAACCAATTAGAATTAGCAATTTTTGTATAATTTAAGGAAATTTGGGGGTTATCTAAGTTTTTTTTATCAATATACAGAGGTAGATTTTTATAAATAATATAGGTTTAAAATTTTACTATAACAAATAGAAAACTTCAAATTATATACCACAAAATTTTGAGAAATACTGGCTATAATTTTGAAAAGTTTTATTAGAAGCATATTTTTGCTTTCTATATAAAATTTTTGTGTACTCTGTAAATTATATGAAAATTGATTTATGTTCACCCTACCCTTAAAGTAAAAAATATCTATAATTATTATAAAATAAGCTAATAACTATAGTTGTTGATTTTTTATATCAATATTATATGTATATATCACACTATAGTGTTCAATAATAGTAAATACAAATTATAATATGCAAAAAATTTTTTGGCATTAAGGTTAGGGTTTGAGTTCATGTTAAAGTTTGAATTAGAAGTTAGTATATACCAAAATTATACATAAAATTTTTTTTGTTAAAATATAAAGATAGATTTCTTAGACAGAATTTTTTGATATAGATAATTTTAAAACAAAAACATTTTTTCAAAAAATTTGGGGTATACCTGATAGTCGCATTATATAAATTTTATGATTTTTAATTGATTAAAATACATGGTATTAAACTAGAATTTGAGGCACAGGTAAAAAAATTAGCATGCCCATTTAAGTTTATATAATTGCAACCTGTTATTAGCCAATCATATGGTGTAAATTACAGAATTTGCATTAGAATTCTTCTTTTTTTCATTAAAATTTGCTTTATAAAGTATTACTATATAGTGGTTCTTGATATAATATAGACTAAGTAAAATTTTGATCTAATAGATCAAGATTCAATTCCATATCATAATAAATACTACTTGATATAATGGATTTACTAATAAAACTTTCAATAAAGTGGATTTTAAAAAAATTTGTTTAAGGTATTACATTATATTGAGAGCCACTATATATATTTATAATCTTTGAGTTCAAAATTTTATTCTATATCATATTTCACACAAAATTATATGATATATAAAATTCATATTTTAAAGCTCAACATATAACCCAATGAATTGGCCAATTAGATTAGAAGTTTATAGACTATAATATTTTTTGCATGTTAAGGTTTCTATAGGTTAGGGTTAGATTGGGATTAAGTATGGGCATGCCTTTTGGCCATATGGTATGGCCATAGGCATGCCCTATGAGCATGCCCTAAAGGGCATGCCTGTGCCCCTGTGCCCGAACCCTATGTTGAATACAAGTGGTGTGTGATTTATCAACGTCCTTTTATATATTATATTATCAAGTATATAATAACTTGAATTATAAATTATAAAAAAATAATATTTAATTTCTTTATACTAAACTTATTTTACACATATAATGATTTATTATATAATGATTTATTATTCATCTTACCTTTTTTTTTTAATCAAAATAAATAATCGTGAAAAAATAAATCACTTGTGCTTATAAGAATTTATTGCTACGTATAATAAAATATTCACCAGTTGATTTTTTTCAAGTTTTTGTACAATTGTAAACATGAAGCTATATATATTTATGTATAACGATCATGGTAGTTAAATGATCACGATTGGTTGTTTAATTATATATGGTGATTCCAAATAAATATAAGTTGTAATAGAATTCCTCTTAAACGTTTACGTACATTGAAAAAACATTCGTTATAGAAAATTTTTATGCTTGTTATATCTGAAGATGTTATCTGATAAATATTTGTGAATTTTAAGATTTTATAGAATTTTACTAATAAAATTCTATAAAATCTTATGATTCACAAAATTTTACTAATTATTTCTAAATTAATGCACTAAGTAAGCTTGTTCAACACCTAAAAATACATTAAATCGGCAGGATTGTTTTTATTTATTTAAAATTTGGAGATAAGATGTTAAAATTTGTCTTTTTTGATTAAACCTCCAAAATTGTGCATCAAATCTCTAAATTTCAAGTAAAATAAAAACCAACTAACCGTTTTAATACATTTTTAGGTGCTAAACAAGTTTACTTAGTGCATTTTGTTAGAATTAATTAATAAAAATTTGCGAATTATAAGATTTTATAGAATTTTATTAATAAAATTCTATAAAAACTTATAATTTATAAAATTTTACTAATTCATTCTAACAAAATGCGCTAAGTAAACTTGTTCAGCACCAAAAAATACATATAAATATATTTAGACTCAGACCAGTCTGCAGACTTCAGACCAGACCCAGACCAGACTCAGACTTGACTAAAAAGTCTGAAGATAAAAAATAAATTTACTTAGTAATTTTAAAAATTACTATTAAAATTACACAAAAGTTGAACGATCTTGGAATCCTGTGATTGGATTTTGATGATTTTGGGCTTGTTAGAATCGTCTCACTAAGACGAACATTTTGGTAGTTGAATTGCCCAAAACAGACTAGTAGATCAAAAGTTATCCAATTTTTAATATATATATATATTATTAAATTTTAACCAATCAAATGGTTAGAAAAATTATTAGGTAGGAGGTAGGGGGTCAGCTACTTAGTAAAACCCTAATCAGGTGATTTCTGGCGCTTCCCTTAGTACAAAAAAAACTTTTTATTAGGCCTAAAACAGATTTACTAATATATTATTTATATATTTGTTTATCCCCAATTCCAAATATGAGGAACCGTTAAAGCCAGGTTCGATCACGTGATCTACCGACTGTCGACCTTACTGCCAGAGGTCTGATCACGTGATAATGGACCATTGGTTACTGCCGATCCTCCGGAGATTCTGAAGATGATTTTTCTTTTTAATAAAATATTCGACAAGTGTCATAGTGAGGTAATAAATAATTGACCTTTTTTTTTTTTGTATTTAAATTAAAATTCTAATCGCAACATTTAAAAAATTTATTTGTTTAGAACAGGATCTAAACAAAATTTTAGCTTCTGAATAAATTCGGCCTTTTCATTTTCATTGCCACTCTCTTCGACGCTTCAATACTTATTGCATGTCCTCTCCATTAACTTAAGTCTTCGATTTTCTGCTGCTCTTTGATTTTCGTCTTTTTCAAAAAACTCCAAACTTACTAACTCACGATGTTCATAAATTTCAAATCCTCTTTCATCGAACATTTGTTGAAATTGTTTCCAAGATTCGGCCGTTAGCAATTTTATGGGATCGTACATTTGCTCGTGAAAAATATGTTTGCAAGGGAGCATATACTTGCGAAAAAAAAGACAGTGGCATTCAAGCGAAATCAAACCAGGTAATTCTTTATCTTTCTCTATTCTATTATTAACAGCAAAAATTTCATTGACTATTAGCTTTTGGATTGGAAAGGGAAATTTATAAATTTCCTTGAGGATATCATCATCGATACCGATGGCAGAAATTTTTTTAACACGAAACTTGAACGCAATGTAATCCGAATCTGACCATCTTTTTAAATCAAGCGCAACGATCTTATTACATGCACCAATTAGGCCGTATTGAGGTGAGGTTGTTCTCTTTAGTTCGCTATGATACAACTCTAAAGCATTTGTCGATGTTACTTGCAAAAGTAACGGAAAATGCTGACGGCCCCAAAGGGCCCATTGGCAAGTATTCTTCGAATAATATTTTGTGATATATTGTTTAATGAGGGAAAGAGTACATTCGTTAATTGCTTTTTGAATGAACATCACACAACCAATTTTCGTTCGCTTATTCATAGCTTGGATCATCTTGCTTCGGGTTTCCAATTCATAGATTTTATTCATCCAAGTCCGCATAACGTGTACGGTGCAAAAAATGACATTGCATTCCTGTTCACCTTTTTGAAGACCTGGGAAAGCCACTGCGATACTTTTGGCTTCTATACTACTTTGATCTGCTAGAAAATAACGTGGTTTCCACGAACTACAAAGTCGTCTAATTATAACCAATGCTTCTGCAATGGTTTCACTATTTTCTTTGCTGACAAAAAAATGTCCTTCGACGTCCCAGCACCCATATCCATCTCAAACATATAGCGTAAACAAACGCCAATCATACCGATTCGTTTTATGTGTAGAATCTATGAGGGTTAGCCATCTATGCTGTTGAAGTTTCTCTAGTTGTCTTGGATGTACAAAAGCAAAACCGGAAGATTTGTGAATTTTGTACAATTCGACTTGATACCCTTCTTTTTTTAAAAACGAAATTGCATCTTGGATATCTGATGCTAGTTCAGAAGCACCAATAAGATAGGTATTTTCTGGTCCACAGACTTTATACTTTATATTCGCGACCTCTCTCCATTTCAAGTCCTTTATGCTCATACTAAGATCCAGCTTTTCGGATGCATACTCTTTAACTGCACTACTATTGCTAGTGCAGGATAATTCTTCACTGCTTCCTTTTCTACTAAGACCCTAACGGCGTGGGTGCGTTTAAGTTTATCACTTTCACCTAATTCATGCGCGTGTTCAGGAGAATCTTGAAACCATTCAACACGTACTCTTTGCTTGGCAATAAACTATGATACTTTTATTTTCGCATTGCATAAGTTTGCCTCTTGAACCTTTGTTTTTCGTCGTTTTTCGCTTGGAATGCCTTCTTTGCGCATACTTGATTCAAAGAGTTTATTAAAGCGGCATACGAAGATTTTCCAGGAATTTCCATTAATAAGGTTTTTATAACTATACTTCACCCAAATGTTCGTAACTAAAGGCCACCATTCTTCATCGAATTCTTTTATCGGCACTTCGAATGGTTGTTGGATGTTATAAAGTAATATTCGTCTTTGATCACATGTAAGACCAGCAGTTGATTCTATTGCTATAGTGTTTATAGAAGAAATTTGATGCAAGAAGTCAACTAACTCAGTTATTGGTTGCAGGAACCTACGTTTGAAAGAAGTTTTCTTTGCCGCTGGAAACACTCATTATGCTACTATGATATATTTATTCTGCTATGGTATATATTTATTTTTTTTATTTTTTTTTTTTTGTTTCTATTCTATCTTTGTTTTCGTTTTTTATTTTATTTATTTTTTTAAAGTCTTTTCTACGCCTTTTGAAGTTGCGTACAGAAAATTCACTGTGAAATATCTTTGTTTTTTTTGTTTCTTTCATAAAAAAGTCTTATTTTCGAAGTTGTTTTACCATAGTTTAGTGCTTATGTATTGATGAGATTATCAATCTTGAATCTTTTGATTGGACAGTATAAATAATATGGTATCTTCCGGACGCCGGATGGTCGGATGGTTGGGCCGCCAGTCACATGATCGAACCTGGCTTTAACGGTTCCCCAAATATGGTAATAATATAGCTATAGTACCGATCTTATCCAGATTGGTAATTAAGAGTATTTATTCGCATTTTATTACAAACTTTTGTCTTAATGAAATTTTGTTGTAAAAAAATTCACTCAGTAAGGGAAGTACAGTAAATTATATTTACATAGGTCCTGACCCCTCCCTAGTGATAGGACTATTGACCAATCAAATTTTATAATATTTAAAAAAATCAAAAACTCTTCGACATAAAAATAAGATACTCTATAATCGACAAAAGTTGTTACATAGTAAAGTCTAAATTTTACTAAGCAAATCAATTAAAATCATTTAAGTAAACTTATTCAGCAGGTCAAAATATACTTATTACAAAATTTTCATAAGTATTAGAGAACTTTTTATTAACTAACTTTTGATTTTTACGTTTGATGGAAAAATTAAACTTTTTTAAAAAAATATATTTGATGAACGTAAAAATTAAAAGTCAATTAATAAAAAGTACTTTAATATTTATGAAAATTTTGTAGTAAGTGTATTTTAACCTGCTAAATAAGTTTACTTAAGTAATTTTAATCGATTTGCTTAGTAAATTTAGACTTTACTATGTAGCAACTATCTGTAATTAACTAAAAATTGATTTTATTTCAATATTATTGGATATTTATACTATATATATATATATATAGAACGTGATAGGTGGCGGACCCCTACTAGAAAATTATGTAATTTACTGCACTTCCTTTATTATTATTAATTTTATATATATCTTATGAGAATATAAATTATAAATTTTATGTTTTTAGCTTGTTCTCAAAAAAGAATATGATTTCTAATTGTAGTGTTCTCAAATTTTTTTGAATGTTCTTGAGAACATTGAAAACATTAAATATTCTTCACTGCGTATATGTATTATTTTCTTTTAGCATTTTTTACACAGTTATTGTTAGTTAACATCTCTGCCAGATCTAGATGGAAGAAGTTTGAAAGAAAAGTAGATGGTTATGACTCACTGTAGATCCAAGCTATTGATCTAGTAATCGGAGATATATAAATACCCTGGTACTAGTAAGGTGAAATCTACTCTGGCAGGTCTCGGATAAGTGCCTATAGTAACTAAACGAATTGTGTTTTAATTGTAAGGTTTGAAAAGCCAGTAGTGAATAGACATTTGTATATGTAGTTCATTACTATATAATAAAATATGATATAACCACCAGGTTAATTAACAAAAAAAATTGATTTAAGATAAAAAGGGGTAATTTGGTAAAGTTAACATAACTAATATAAAAACTTTTTATTTTAATATTAAAAAAAATTTTATTTTTTGTATTAAACTTTATATATGATTTAAAATTATTTTATATAAAAAATTAGTAATGTAACATCTTGTTTTAAAGTGACATTAAATAAATTATACATTGTATCAAAAAGCTTAAATTTTAGAGAGTAGAGGTAATTTGGCGAATTAATGGTATGGGCCAGTGCAGAAAGATTTGTACCTCAAAAAATTTTATAATTTTGACACTAAGAAAAAATTTTTTTTTTCTTGATTAATTATTAAAAATTTTTTAGTATCAAATAAAATAGGTTTTAATCTAACATACTATAATATTTTTATTGTTTTAACATTGTTTTATTTTAATAATTAAGCATGTACAATTTACTGTATTCGAAAAAAAACCAAAAATATTTTTTAAAAAAAAAGATATTTTAAATAATTTCACAACCAATATGCAGTTCTATGAGCTGATACTTAGCATGTGCATTAATGTGCATATGATAAAGATATAGTTAAAATTTGAGCAAAATCAGGTTACTGGTTGTGAAGAAATTAAGCTTTAAAGTGAGGTAATTTGAATTTTTTTACTATATATGTATATATATAAATTACTATAGTAAAAAAAAAAAAAAGTTACTATTAATAAATTTTTTTATTTTATCAATAAAATAATCAAAAATATTTTATTTTTATCAATCCAGTAACCTAATAAGTATATTAAATTAAAAAAATTAAAATTTAATTTGTACATATTTTAATCAGAGCTATTTGAGGTACAAATCTTTTTGCACCGGCCCATATCTTGTATAATCCAGTGGTCAGAATTGAATAATTTTTATACCATTTGATTCGTCTCGATGAGATGAATCGAATAACATAAAGTTTGTTCGATTCTGTTTACTGGATCACAAAATATCATCGATTATATATTGCACAAAAGTGATCCTTCAGGGGAATTTGACAAAGTATAAATATAACAAATAATCGAAAATATCTTGTGACCCAGTGGTCAGAACCAAGCGAGCTTGGTACCATTTGATTTGTCTTATCAAGACAAATCGAATGCTATAAAAACCATTTGATTCTAATTATTAGATCATAAGATATCAAAATTCGCCAAATTATCTCTCTTCGCCAAATTATCCCCTTTTACCTTATATGACAGACTTGATAGAAAAGTACCCCAGTTACGACTTTGGCACTATTAAGCAAAGAAGTAGTGAACACCGACCTAGAGTTTAGTTTTGAGATATGTTATTATATTCAGCATAACTCCTACCAACTTTTTTACATTTGGTACTTTCCCGGGCTTTTTCTCATTACTTTTTGGAAACTTTCGAAATTTTGCCAAGTGGAAATCTAGCTTACCCCTTCAAAAGATTAGCAGTGTTTACTCTTTCCGAATTGGAATAATGCCTACCAAATTGGATCAAGTCACGAGGGTAATTTGGATTCATTTGAAACAAACAATAAATGACATGTGAATACGTAGAAACCGAACCAAACTGAAATTTTTTCCTACGCATCCTGACACCGGCGTAGTTTTTTTTTTTTTTTAACTTTGATGGCCTTGCTAGAGCCTAACTAGTTTATTAATCCTGAGAAGTTTACAATTGTAAACGAACTAATATATCCACTAATATATAGGTCCAACATCATCTGGCTACTTCTAAGAGCGCCCAAATGCAACTCGTCGCATCAAACTCCTGAGAGAATGGAGTCTCAACGTCAGTGCCGTCAAGTTTATAGGATTTCTCTTCAAATCCCTCCCACCTAGCATCAATGGTGGGGTCAGATAATAGTAGCATGTACTATTATCTGTATACTACCATTCAAGAAAAAATGAAATATAAAAGAAATAAAAGGGTTGTAAAAAAGAGGGGAAATAGCATCGAACCTAGATGAGAAACCAAAAACAACAACAAAAAAAAAAGATGTAAGATGAGAGAAACAAAGAAAAAGCCTATAAACAAGGTGGAACTGACTAATCCTATCTAAAAAAAACAAGAAAAAAGAGAGGAGATAACATATACTAATACTAATACTAATACTAATACTAATACTAATACTGCTAATGTTTAAAAATTATAATACTGCGCAGCGGAATTCTGCCAAAGTATTATGTATATAAAAGAAAGAAAACTAAACTACGCCTAATAGAAAGTTCTAAAAAGAAATTTTATCTCGAATTTTCCACCAAAACATCTCACGTGTCATTCATTTATTTGCAGGATTCAAATTCACTCGTGACTGATTCTGATTAGGTAGACGTATTCCCAAATTGGAAAGAGTAAACACTGCCGATCTTTTGGAGGGGGTAAACTAGATTGCCTACTTTTTGGCGAAATTTCGAAAAAACCAAAGAGAGATAGCAGGGAGACCAAAACTTGTAAAGAGTGTAAGTTTTACATTTTGTAGAATAGTATAGGTAACCAAAAGTATGTTTCTGTCTAGACTTCCACATATTTTGACAAAAAACTCCAGGGTTTTAGCCCTACTACGTTTTCTATAGCAATGAAGTCTTCTACCCGGAGAACCAAACCCACAAGGAAAAATCTTTTTCAGCTCTATTTTAGTCTTCTTGCATGCAATCTGAAGTCCTATATCCAAGTTGCTTCTAGATAAAGTTTTTGTTATATATAAAAATACTAACTACAAAATTTTCGTAGGTCGGTGCTTATGGGAAGTTTTGGTCCAAAGGATCGTCAGAAAGAGTTCTGAATTTTTTAACACCGGCGTAGTTTTAGTTATCTTTCTATTGTTTCTTCACTATGTAAATATAGTACTTTGGTAAAGCTAAATGCTTTATATAGTCTATATAATTTTTAAACTAATTTTTGCGAACGTTTATTTTTCTTTTCTTTTTGTCTTTTTGTTCTATTCTTGTTTTATATTTGTTTATTTTGGATTTTGTGTAGGTTTTGTAGTAGTACTCCCTTTTATATTTCCTTTTGTTTTCTAAAATGTTTGTTGTTCATATGGGTCTGAATTTAATACTTCTTGTTTTAAAGGCTAGGTAAGGAAGATTAAAGGGATGCTAGTAATGTTGGCAAGCCTTCTGAAGCCTTAAAGGAAAAAAGAAAATGGGAAGATAATTTCTTGCTTGTCATAAAAAGGTGAAGACCTTTTTATTTCGGCTTTGGTGTTGAAATAGTGCAACAGGTCATATTTAGGTATCCGAGTACAGTATTTAGGTACCGATTGAGATAGCCAGATGATGCTAAACTTATGTTATTTGGTAGTACTATGTAGGTGCAATAGTAAATACAAGTAGCTTAATAAAGTATTAGCATGGCTAGAACCCCGAATAATCTATATGAGGTTATATTTGATCATCATAGTAAAAATTTTTTTGGTTAGCGGTTTTGGTTTGGTAATATAAGCTATATTTCAAACATTAGATAGAACTTTTACTCTATTTTAACTTTTTTTGAAATACAACGTTCTCTAAAAAAAAAAAACAGAATGTACTCTAAAAAAAAAAA
>QKWP01001005.1:34293-55135 GCA_003550325.1 Gigaspora rosea
AAATGGGGCCGTTGCAGTAGAAAGGGCCCAAACTCCCCTAACAATCAAATTTTCTTTCAAGATTTGGATTAATCTTGAGGTGGGCTATACTTTTCAATTACAAATGGAAATTAGTTTGCATAATAAAAAGTCAAGATATTTTAAAAAACGTTTTTAGAAGACTTGTAAGTCACGAGATTACCTGATATGATCAACCAATCAAATCGCATAATTTTTGATTGACCCGGATCAGTCCGAAAAAATAAACATGATTTTCTCAAAATTATATATTTCCGAGTTTCGGCCCTTTCTACTGCAATGGCCCCAAATATACTATTAGCTATAGTTTAAAGAACAATATTTTATCCAACTAATTTATTAAATTAAAATAGTTATATAAATTGTTATAAATATATATTGTATACTTTATATTGTACTATAATTACAAAAGTTGTATAATTGCTTATTTATTTGTTATTATTTGTAACAATTAATTTATACAGTGTAGAACAGCATAAACCAACACCCCCGCGCCAAAATTTTGAAATAAATACTCAATTCTGATTGGCTAGTATAATAAAATCAATTGTGATTGGTCAACAATTATATATGAATTTCTTTTTTTTATATTAAACACCAAATTTTAATTTCATAGTAAACTTTAAATTGATATAACTTTTAAAATTAAAATAGAATAAAAATCTTTTTTAGCCAAATTGTACTTGGACTTAAAGCTACAAATTAGCTAAAAAATTTTTTTTTATTTTTAAGTTATATCAATTTTTGTAAAATATATATAAAAAGGTGTTGGTTTATAGTGTTATTTTGTTATACGTATTACAGATTATTACAGATATAGAAGTTAAGGTTTGTATAATATAAGGTCGAAAAATTATTTCTTTTTATACATTAAAAAAAGGTAAAATGTATAGAAAAAATTTCACGTGGTCTTTTTTTTTAACGGATAAACATATATTAGATATATTAGATATAATAGGAATCGTCGGTCAGCCATGCGGTAGGTAAATAGTGCAATTATGGAAAAATCCTGTTCATGACCATCTTTGTGCAGCGCCGTGTGGGCGTACTATGTACATAATTTGTACACCCATTGATATTCTACCGAAAGCATCGGAGCTAAAAAGGAAATACGTTGTGTTGAAAAATTGATGTACTCGTGGATATGAAGCAGAACGAAAAAAAAAACGAGGGAGAGTACAAAGAAACGTTACCGCGAAAAAAAGGATCACCCTTTTGTGTGAGAAAAAAATTTTTGTGGAGACTATCGTAAATTTTTAATAAGGGAAAAAACACCATACCCTTTTAATTTCGTAACCATGCATCCGGACACTCCAAAGTAAAATTTTCAGAGCCGTCAAAAAAATTTTGTCAGACCAAAAGAATTTGTCAAACCAAAAGAATTAAAAGTATCCCGACACAAGATCGAATGTAACCAAATCATTACGGACAATGATAATGAAAAATTGTCTGATTATATAAAATTTAATAATAATTATATATACAAAATGATTGATAATACATGCATGAGGAAAATCTAATCTAGTCAATCAGTACCGCCAGCATCCGGGTTTCCTTAAAGACAAGATTATAACAGGAACATCTACAGTTAGTCTTTCAGGTGGCTTATCGTTATTTTAACAACTTCTATATATTTCTGTATTTATTTTTTTTTTAATTAGAGTTAATGAATTGTCCATGTAAATAACAGATAAAATAAACGAATGATTAGATATTTAAGTTACTAACACAATTTGCACATGACAAGGGAATAGATGAAACTTGATTTATAGCGGGCTGTGCCAGATTAAAAAGTTTGCAGATTTCTTAAATGAGACAAAATCCAGAAAGGTAACTTGATTTTGCCTAACAAAATCCTTTGTACAGCCAGATTACCCACACCTAGACATTGAAGAAAAAATGTACTCACGACCCGCATCGGAACGACCAACGCCTTACCGTATTTGGAACATAGGAGCGAGTTGAGGGCGTACAAGGATATTTGGCTTTTTATTAATCATAAGTATTGTCATTTATTATCATTTATCTTGTCAATTAAGATAACTTTGGTATTGTATCTAAAGTGTAAAGCATAAAATTATTTGCGTTATAGATAACGTGGTACGATGGATAAAAAATGCTTGTGAGATGTTTACTTTTGTGCGAGGAATTATGTATGACTTACACGAACGATTTTTAAACTCTGAACATTGTAATACTTAATCTTAATAATTTGTATAATTTGTAAAAAAGAAAACGCATTAATAATACCTGTTAATCGGTTTTATGTTGTACTGGCTTTAATCTTTTACTGTTTTTAGTTTAATCGAAAGTAAAAAGTAGTGAGAATGATGCGTTATATGTCTGGTCACGATTTTTGGGTTTCTACCATTCATAGTAATAAATGCCATCATTTTAAAAATAATTTTTTTTTATACACTAAGATTTTGTGTGTCGATGCAAATTCCTGTTCAAAACTTGATTTGAGAATTGGGGGGTTTTTGTTACGTGACCAATCAAAATCCTTAACTGGCAAACTTTTCAATTATATCAAAATGAAAAAAAACTCCCCAAAAATCTGGCTTTCATATCATTGGTTACTCTTATTACCCTTTACAATGACAATATATAGAGATTGCGCTGGGTTTTTTTTCTTCAAAACATCTCTCCAGAGTTTTGAGCAAAAAAGGTCAGCTTGTGCACCTACAAAAGGTGAGTAACATTGGACCACTTTTTCCCTGCTCTCCAAGGGATCCAAGTACAACTATCCTATTTCCTAATAGCTTGTTAGTGTTCGTGTAATTAAAAGCGAAAATATTTTAAAAATAAATATAATATAATAATATTATTAAAGAAATTTCTTTGAAGAAATCATTTATAGAGTGTATGCTCTTCTCTTTCTTCCTTTATTTATCCTTTTCATTTTTCATTTTCTTTATTTGAATCGCATGTTTTGGATATTATCTATCCAACAATCAACTTATTCATTCAAATCTTTTTATATGTATATATAAACATTACACTTTCATGGTTTTTCGCTTTATTAAATTTTTATTCTTTAATTTATTTTCTTTTTTTATTAACATCAACATTCACCACAGATGAACGGTATGCCTACGGAAAACTTTATGCAACCATTTCCATACGAAAGTCAAGCAACGCAAGGACAAATGCACTCTCAACAAATGTAAGTGTTGACAGGCTTTTATATATATATATTTTTTTTCACGTCGGTTTCGTACCGCGCACGTTTTACAGTTTCCACAACGAGAATAGCACACCACCCGCGTTTTATTTTGTACTTGGTACAAACTTGTTTGGGTTATGCAAGTTGATGTTTCTTCCCGCCGCGTGTTACCTTACACACGCTTTATGCCCTGGAGTCTTTACGCTGCGTCCTGCCGCTCTCCTGCCTCTACTACTTTCCTCCCTTTCTGACATAACCAGTTATCACCGGTATATGTGCTTTTAAACACATATATATCCCTTTCACAATGTATCCCTTCTTTTCAAGGCCCACTCACAACACTTATCTTAACATGTTTATCTCACCAAAGCAAGAGATTATTAATCCACATGATAGACAACCTCAATATCAAAGGTAGTAAAGATTTCGGAGGTATAATCAATGCGTCTTCCTTGCGTATCCAATTTCTTCCAGAGGTCAAAATAATTTACGCATATGTGGTGGTAGCTGTGATCTTCGTGCTCTCTTTTAATTTTCTATCATTCTTTTTTTTTCAATTAATTATTATTATTTGTTTTTATTTTATTTTATTTTTTTTTAACCATTTAAATGTATTATAATTCAAAAAAATATATTCCTCTAATATTCAATACTCAAATTCGTAGTTTTGTTTCAATGTCTACCCCTGCTACTCCTACGACCCCTCGACAGAATGATTCTCCAAACATCAATTCATCAACAAACACACAAAACTCTGCTCCTGATCGTAAAATTGACAATCGTCCAACCTTCACATCATTTCATGCAGCACCATTTCAGCCTAGTGTTAGGAAGCGTAGGGCAGATGCATCTGGCTTCCCGGTAGACGCCGGCCCTTTCTTCTCAGCGACTCAACAACATTATAATTTATGGAGCATGGACAGGGCTTATAGGTTAGTTATTGATTAATTATTTTAAAAAATATTTATTTATTCTTATATTATTATCATTATTGTTAATAATAATAATAAATATATATATATATATTTTATTTATTTATTTATTTTTTTTTTTTTAAAAAAAAAAAAAAATTGTTTTAACTTTATTAATAAATTAGTTTTAAACTTCGCATCAATTCAAAAGTTGATCGTGGTTTCTTTTTGGCCGATAATGATTGGACATGTTATCGAAGAAATTATTTTCAGATTAGTAGTGCATTTTCTATCTCAAACGCGACTCACCCTGTTAATGAAGCTGATGTACCATGTTTACTTGAAGTAGAGGGTCAATTTCACACAGTAACTCAATTCTTATTAGGAATCACAGCACGAGTATCCAATAGTGACAAAAAGATTGAGTTAGTGCAACATACTCCAAAACGTGATAAAGGACCTCAAATGGTTCCAGTTCCAAAATCTATTCGTCCTGGTGGAAATTTAAATCTTAGTTCTGTTGGTTCTAATTCAAATATAGTTACTTTTGAGCGTATTCAATTTAAAACTGCAACTGCAAATAATGGAAAACGTCGAGCTGCACAACAATATTACGTAGTAATGGTTGATCTATATGCTCAAGCTGAAAATGGTGAGCAATATCGAGTTGCTACATCAACTTCTGCACCTTTGGTTGTACGTGGTCGTAGTCCTGGTCACTACGCTGATAATCATGATCGTTATAATCCAATGGGAATGAATCCTGCATTTCCTAATGATCGTCACATTGGTTTTCCACATCCTACTGGACCAAATGGATCAGTGATGCCACAAGATTTTAATGGTGGACCTTTTCCAGGGCCATATGGACAGTATCCACCTTTTCAAGGTTTTCCACCAGTAACTGGTGGTCCAATTAGAAATGATGCTTTATTAATGATGGCAGGTCCAAATGGACAAACTCCACCTTTTCATCCACAACATCCTCATCAACAATATATGGTACCAGCAATTGGTGATGCTGAAAATCAAAATCCTGAAGTGTATAATAATCCTAACATGGATCCGAATATTGTTAACGGTTCACATGATCAAAAGGTACATCAAAATCAACAAATCGATATGCATATGGAAGGAGGTAATTTTTTTATTCATTTTTTTATTCATAAATTTCAAATTTTTTTTTACGTTTATTAAATTTATTTTTCATCTTACTTTTTTATATATAATACATATAATACATATATATATATATATAGTGGCTACAACTTCAGCTCCACACTCTGCATTCTCTAGTTTTGAGTCACGTCCAATGCCAAACGCAAATTCGAATGTAGCTGCTGTAGGTGGCAAACCATTTATGAAGATTGAAATTCCACAATCATCAGAACTTCCAGATCATCCTCTAACTTCTCCAGCGTATCATTCGCAGGAGTATGTAGAAGGATTACATTTCTATCATACACCTGCTAACAGTGCATCTGCACATCATGGAGGTTATCACTCTGATAGTGAGCAACATCACAGTAATGGTGTAAATCAAGAAAATGGACGACAAACAAGATCAGATGAACCTTCAGAACATAATTCTAATCAACCTCATTCTCCACAAGTTAATGGTGATAAATCAGAGCATGGTTCAAAGTCGCCATCTACAACAAGCAGTGGTAGTAATTAGTTGATCCTAGCCAATAATGAAAAAATCGACTAAAACTAATTTTCGGTTTAGTCGATTTTTTTTTCAAAATCGGCTGATCGATTTCTTATAATAATAATAATTCACGCATTAGCTTTTGATCATTACAAAAAGTTTCCTTTTTTTTTTTTTGTTTGTATATTTATTGAGTCATACTTTCTTGTTTAATATCAAATATACTTTATATCATTAGGGATATAGTGCGTAAGTGGTGTACTCAAATAATGGATTTAGATCAATGAGAAGGGATAAAATATTTTAATTAAGGTTTTTAATTAGCGCTATAAAACATAAACCGGAGTACGGTTTTTTTTGACAGAATTTTAGATTTTTTTTTTTTCATTACTCCAATAAAAAATAAAAAAATAATCTTTAAGTGTTGATTTGCATCGATTTACACATAAATTTGCATCAGAATTAAAAATTATATTTTTTTCTAAAATTTTTAATTAGTTTTATATGTAAATATATATATAAATAACAGTATTAATAACAGTATTATGGCTCTAGCCTATTATATACACCTTGAAGAAATATTAGTATTCAATCCTGATTCAATGATCCACATTCAGTAAATCCTAAACCTAAAAGAATATATTATACGTAATTAAAAATCGTCTAATTGGTTGACAGCCCTCATAATAACTTCCCATATCGATATTACCTTTTCATATAAATTTTTGTAACCGGAAATTCGTTCATTCATCGTTACAATATAAAAAATCCAGAAGAAAAGAAAAAAAATCTATTATTACTAATTCGGAATTGTGTTTCAAACAGTTGATTATCGATAAATGAATTAATCATTTTTTTTCGGTGAATTGATCGGTGCAAACACAATGTCTTAAAATGTCGTGAACTCATTTGAGACCTAACTTCCTTTGGAATATAAAAGAATATATATTTGGCAAAAAATATACATTTTTTTTCTATTTTGTTTTGATTTGATCTTCGATCACTTGCGTTATTAACAATGTGTAATTGTTTTCTTAAACTTTAGAACTTTCGTAATTCGTCCGTGCACTAATGCATTTTTTTCAACTTACACATAACTTGTATCAGACATGTTTACACTACATCGCGAGCATTTTTTGATGCTGATTATCAAAAAAAGTAAACAGGTATATAAATAGATCATGAGTAACGGCGTGATGTCGTGTAATAGTGGAACTTGATTTTAAGGACACACAAAAAAAAAAAATTTGGTTTATTTGAATGTTTTCTTTAATCAAAGATTTTTTGAGGGATTATGAATTTAATTTATGATTAATTATTAATTAATCCTTTGTCTTATTTATCTTATTTATTTAGATTAAACTCCATTGCCAAGATTTCTTGATCTTTGATTTTATTCTTTAGATGTTGTTAGGCTGGGAACACCTCAAAGAATCGCTATCAAAGCCACATACGGAGCAGTAATTTTTTAAATTATTTGCTCAATTTATTGCTTTGGGGAAAGTCCTCGGACATATGGCAGAAAGTGTCGCCCATAATGTGGCATTATCATTCGTTGACCTTTTTTATGCCAAAGAAAGAGTTTACTCTTGAGGCTGTTAGGAGTGTCACGATTGGTTTCGTTGGTCATAGCACAGTTATGCGATTGTGGTCTCTTCTGATCTTCTTTGGAAGATAGGGAGGTCATAACACAACGAGGCTTACTCTTGGGATGTTCCCGCATGATTTCAACAATTCTTAATTCTTGTATACATTTTTTTTAAATTAAACTTTTCAGATGACATAGCATGATAGTAAATTTAGGTATGTAAATTAATAATTGAATAATTGTTTTTTATTATGGAAATTATTGATCGTCTCGAATAAAACTTTCGTTTCTAAATGATATATGATTTAATTTAGTACAATTGTATTAAAATTAATTTCTTTCAAAAATTTTTTGACCATCGGCCTTTACTTGATCTTAAATCTTGCTTAGCTTGTAAGGTGACACTGATGACCTATGTTGACTGTTAGAAATTGTTTTGGGTTCAGGTAAAAAAAATAGATCAAATATACACATATATGAGGATAGATCTTTTCAATAAATTTTTTTAAACCTCTGAATAACTTGGCATGAATTTAATCAAATTTAATATAAAATTTTTTTTTATCAAAATGTGATAAGTTTTTGCTATCTTTGTTCAAAGGTTTAAAAAAGTTATATAAAAATTTTGTTTGAATTATCTTCATATATACTAATTTTATTACATATTACTATGGTTGTTAAAGTTTAATTTAATTATCTGCTAGGCAATAGAAATTCGCAATGTGATCGTATCGTATAATTTTTTTTAGGGTCATATGTTTCGTTATTTTATCTAACAATCAGATCTTTTTTTTTTAGGTGAAACTGGTGAAAGGTGAAACCATGAAATTTGAAAAATAATTTCTTTTGACGACCTTAACTATAGGCAAATTAATGTAATCCACTACTACCGGTAATTCTTTTTATTGTTTAATTTCTTTTAACATTTTGAATTTAGGATTTACCAATTAACAAAAATTTGTCATCTCATTCTCCACTAGCCGAGTTAAACATTGAATACTAAGGCTAAGGTGCTAATACACCTTGGATCTGCGATAAGATTGTTAAGAGAATAATATCTTATATCCAGTGTAATATTTTTAATAGAGTAGGTCTATTTCAACCAATTGACTAATATGCAGTTAATGAAAAAGGTAAAAGCAATCAATACTAAATGCAGACCTAAAATATTTAAATTGCAGGCATATATTTTCTCTGTAAATGTTATTGTGGGTTTTATATATATGGCAGTATTATTGTATATATTGAATATACGCAAAGTTTACAATTCAAGAATAAATAATAAAATAATAAATATTTATATGATTCATTGGCCTTTTCTAAACAATTGGGCTGATTAAATAAAATATATACCGATACTATATAGCAAGGAATTTAAAAATTGTATATTAAATATTTAATAGATTGTAGATTGTGTTACGATAGATTAAAATTAGCCGTACAAAAAGCTACACGTTTATGTGATAAAATTTTATATAAAAGTTAAATACGATTATAGCAATTTTTGTAAAATTTGTTACTTGCACAATGAATTTCGAAGAGATTGAAGAACAAGACGGAACAAGGTTTTCCTGGAACGTCTTCCCTGCCTCTCGTTTAGACGCAACAAGGATCGTTGTGCCTATATCATGTTTATATACTCCACTTAAAGAAAGAGAAGATTTACCACCAATCTATTATGAACCTGTTACTTGCAGGCAACCTTGTCGTGCAATTTTAAATCCATATTGGTAATGTTAAAAATTAATTTATTCTACTTTTTACACGCTTCCTAATGTTTTCTGTCTATTCAAATTTTATCAGTCAAATTGATGTTCGCGGGAAGCTTTGGATATGCCCTTTTTGCCTTCAGAGAAATGCGTTTCCTCCTCATTATAAAGATATTTCTAATACCAACCTTCCCGCCGAGTTGCTACCAAAATATACCACCATTGAGTACACTCTTAATCGCGCAGCTCAAGTTCCTCCAATATTTTTATATGTAGTAGATACTTGCCTCGAAGACGATGATCTGAAAGCATTGAAGGATTCTTTGGTTGTTAGCTTGAGTTTATTACCACCTCATGCATTAGTTGGTTTGATTACTTTTGGTACAATGGTACGGACTCATCACTTTTCCCATTATATTATGTTTTATAAAAAAATCGCGATATAATAATATAATAATATAATAATATAATAATGGTCTGCTTATAAATAAATAGGCTCAAGTTCACGAACTTGGATACAATGAATGCCCTAAATCTTATGTCTTTCGTGGAACAAAAGAATATACATCTAAACAAATTCAAGAAATGCTTGGTTTGTCTGCTCAAAATGTACGTCCTCAAATGCAACGACCAAATCAACCTGGGGCTCCTCAAAACCTTAGTGCTAGCCGGTAATTCGTGAACCCATTTTTATCTCATTCTTTTTTTTTTTTCATTACAGTATTATTAAAATATCTTCTTTCATTCATTAGATTTCTTTTACCGGTTCAGCAATGTGAATTTACCTTAACATCCATCCTAGAGCAACTTCAACGTGATCCATGGCCCGTCGCAAACGATAAACGACCTCAAAGATGTACAGGTGTTGCAATGAGTGTTGCCATTGGATTAATGGAGGTCTTTATAATTTTCTATTTATTCGCTTAATTATTTTTACTTTTAAAAAATATACTTATTATTAAGTCATTTATTAGACTACTTTCCAAGCAGCAGGGGCGCGTATAATGCTTTTCTGTGGTGGTCCAGCTACCGAAGGTCCTGGTATGGTCGTAGGTAACGAATTGAAAGAACCTATTAGATCCCATCACGATATTGAAAAGGATAATGTTAAATATTATAAAAAATCTACAAAGGTATGCATGCTTTTGTTTTACATTACATATATTACATATAATGTTGATAATTGACAATATATATACTGATATATTTTTTTTTCACTTTCAGTTTTATGATGCACTTGCTAAACGTAGTTCAGCAAATGGTCATATTGTTGATATTTTTGCTGGATGTCTTGATCAAGTTGGATTGCTTGAAATGAAATCTATGGTTAATTCAACTGGAGGTTATATGATTCTTTCCGATTCTTTTACCACATCTATTTTCAAACAAAGTTTCCAAAGAGTTTTTAATAAGGATGCTCAAGGTAATTTGCAAATGGGATTCAACGCAACATTGGATGTACAGGTATTTATATTAATTTTATATGATTAATTATTAATACTCTGGTTTTGAAAATAAAGTTTTTTTATATATATATATATATACATAGACAACTAGAGAAATGCGAGTTTGTGGCTTGATTGGTCATGCTATCTCTGCAAATAAAAAAAGTGCTTCAGTAGCTGAAACAGAAATTGGTATAGCGAACACATCTGCATGGAAGATGTGTGGAATCACACCAAAGTCGACCGTTGCAGTATATTTTGAAGTTGTCAGCCAGCATGGTCAACCAATCCAACACAATAATCGTGGTTTAATTCAATTTGTTACACATTATCAACATTCCAGTGGACAGTTCCGTCTACGTGTTACCACTGTTGCTAGAAATTTTGCTGATGGAAGTAGTCCACAAATTGCTCAGTCTTTCGATCAAGAGGCTGCTGCTGTACTTATGGCACGTATAGCAGTTTTCAAAGCAGAGATTGATGATGGTCCAGACGTTTTGAGATGGTTGGATCGTATGCTAATTCGATTATGTCAAAAATTTGCTGATTACCGAAAAGAGGACTCCTTATCATTTCGGCTTGCTGAAAACTTTTCTATATATCCACAATTTATGTTCCATCTTCGAAGAAGTCAATTTTTACAAGTTTTTAACAACAGTCCAGATGAAACGGCATTTTACCGGTACTAAATTAAAGTTTATGATATATATTATTTACAATATTATACTACTATTTTAAACTGTTATTTATTATCATTCATTTTTATAGACATGTATTAAATCGGGAAGATGTCAACAACTCTCTCATAATGATTCAACCAACATTAATGTCATACGGATTTGATTCATCACCGCAACCAGTGCTTTTAGATTCAGTTTCTATAAAACCAGACGTTATCTTGTTACTCGACACATTTTTCCATATTCTTATTTTCCATGGAGAGACAATTGCACAATGGAGGAAAGCTGGATACCAGGACCAGAATGGTTATGAAAACTTTAAAGAATTGTTGGAAGCACCAAAAACTGATTCAGAGGTATATATTTATGTGTATATATATAGATATATCTGTTGTTTTACTATAGTAATGTTTTGTTGACACTTTTTTTCTTTTTTATGTAGGAACTTTTGGCAGACCGTTTCCCAGTTCCCCGATATATTGTTTGTGATCAGCATGGCTCTCAAGCACGTTTTCTTCTTTCCAAACTTAACCCTTCAACTACTCACGTTTCTGGTGGCATGTATGGAACACCACAAGGTCAAGCCATTTTCACAGATGATGTTAGTCTACAAGTATTTATGGAACATTTAAAGAAGTAGGTATAATTGCTTTCAGTGTTGGCATTTGGACTTGGACAAATATGGAAACGGACTAATCCAAATAGTGTCCATGTACTTTACTGAAATATTCTGGATATTCGGAACTTCGCACTAATTTTAACCTCTTTCTATTCGGAATATTTCGGAATTGCAAGCTTAAGCGTTTATCCTTAAGCCCAATAAAAAATATGGACAATATAGACATAGTCCATATTGTCCATATTTTGCCAACGCTGTTTACTTTTTGTTTTTAACCATTTAATACGTTTCTAACTACATTTTTAAATTTTAGATTGGCAGTGAGTGGATCCTCTTAAATGATTATAAGGTGTTATTTTTAAAAATTTTAAAAGGGGGGTTGTTGTCTATAGATACATTAATTATTATTTTAGATTTTTTTGCAAAACAGTAACTAAAAAATAATAAATATTTTAATGTTTTATATTTATGACATGTCGATTATTACCTAATAATAATAATAATGATACGACAGGGTGAAACTAACAGTTAAGTCACCAGCTTATTTTATGTAAATCCTGATAGAATATATAAAGTCTGATATAAAAACATAAGAAATTTGTAAAATGTGATACAGGTAGGGTAAAATCCACTATTGCAATATTTCTGTACTAAAACTTTTGAGCAAAATTCTATGAATTCATAGAATTCAAATAAAAAATTTTTCATTGAAATTAATTATGTGATTATCTCAAAGTTTTTTAAAAAAAAAATTATCAAAATAAAAAGCTGCGCAAAATGTTTTCTAAAACTTTAGCCAATTTCGATGAACTTTTTTTTTTTTTTTTTTTGAATTCTATGAATTAATAGAATTCAAATAAAAAAATTAATCAGGTGGTTATCGAGATCAGAGCTTTAAAAAAAAAATCCACAAAATGTCTATCGAAATAAAAGCTGCTTTCTACATACAATTTTTAAGTGAATATATCTCGAAAACCAACCTGATCAATTCGATGAAAATTTTCAGGGAAAAGTCTCCGGTTAGGGTTATATGATTTATATTTGTTAAGTGCAAAAATCACGTGAATGTTAGGTGTCCTCCCAATTTTCAAAGTTTTTTATGCTTAAAAAAAACTATAAATAATTTTTAAGTAATTTCTCAAGAACTAATATCATATCTATTTACAGTAAAAATTTTAACAGATTTGGATTAGTAGTTGCTGAGAAAATTATAGCTGAGTATTTTGAACCTGAACTAACTCTGAAAGTTCAATATTGAACTGAACTTTGAACATTTTAAAAAATGTTCAAGTTCAGTTCAAAATTGAACTGAACCTTAACTTGATCTAAAGTTCAGTTCAGGTTCATAGAAACACTAATAAGTACAAATATTTGGGATATGTTTTGTGAGTAGGCTTAGACTTTTTTGAATTAACATTTTTACAGTTACCCCTAGAGATGGGCACTATGCGCATGACTGCATGCATGCATGCAGTTAATTCTGGCCAGCATTAAGAAATTAAATCATAACTTTGGTCAAAACATGCATGCATGCATGCACGCTAAAATGAAAAAATTTTGCATTTTGCCCATCCCTAGCATAACTTAAAGTTAATTAAATAAAATATTAAATCATGAGTTGCCTTCGTTTTAACGTCCACCCTGTCTCATAGAGACAGCAATAATATTTCTGCATTTAAGAATTCTCTTTAATTAGTCTAGATATCAAAATAATAATAATAATCTAACTGTATATACAAGATAATGTTTATATTTTATTTCAAAATTATCATTATAAAATAAGCATTTATTAGGTGAGATCCAATTGAATTTTCATGCGAATTTTATCTATTATTTCTTGTGCAGCAATTTTGCAAATCGCATAACATTCGAAGTACTGGTAGTTATATAAATAAAATAAGCTGTCAATTTGTGAAAAAATAAAACGTCAGGGGAATGTGAATATTTAATACCTGTTCTTCAGTGAACAATCCGGTAGATTCACAAAATAATAATCCAAATGATGTTTTACTAAATGCAAACGTGTGATAAGATTGAGCTTTCTGTAAAATTTAAAATAATAGTAAGAAAATTTTTTTTTACAATATGAAAAGTATTAGAAAGAAATAATCATTAGGCAAACCTCGATTTCTCGTAATTCTGGATCAATCAATATATTTCCGTCCTTATTCACAATACAAGCAACAGCTACGGCAATATCTTTCATTTCAACACCTGCATTCATTAGAGCATATGTTGTTGCATTTATTGCGGTTGCTAAAATCTAATTCAATAATTAGAGTCAAATATAATTTTAACTTTCACAATCCGAAATAAAATGACATGTTTCGAAACAAAAAAAAAAGATACATTTCCATCGTCCATCATTACTTGACACACAATTTGGATCAATGTTCGTGGATAAAGATTTGATTTAATAACACTTTCAACAGTTGAACGTATAATATATTCATGTGTTTTATCCTTAGTACCTGTAAATATAAATACTCTTGTAGAATTAATTCAACGGGAAAAAAAACGTGCGTGAAAAATCTACTTACCAGGTAAACCAACCAACGGTTTAAATATTACATCGATTGTTGCTTTATCTACTTTTTCATCACGTAATTTAACTTCAGTTGGTCCGTTTACAGAACATACAACGGCAGAATCACCTAGTATTTATATGATTCAAAGCATTACAAAGTTGCTGAAACGTGTATCGAAAATTAGGATATTCAGCATACCAAATTTAAATAAGGCAGAGCCATCTCTGTTCACGTAATTTGGTTCAATAGAAATAGTCCGAATTTTCGACGGTGGTCGTTTTCGGCTTGCCATAATAAACTATAGCTCATAAATCGATTATCGTTATCAAGTTTTTGAATGCATGATCACATGAGACACGAATTTCGCAAGATAATTGACCAATCAAATTTGTTATAACCAATATATATGTGCTCTAAAAAACCTTGAATTTATATATTATTAAAAATACACGATGACTTTGTTTAAGATTAGAAATAAGCTAAACCGATTTAATTTCTATCGCTATATTTTTTATCTAATAAATTTAGACCACAGGCGAATAAAGTAGAACCTATAATAATCGTATAAACTTTTTATTGCAATGCTAAATAACTAGATATTACTGATTTCAAGATCCTGAAACATAAAACTATTTACTAAATGATTTCTTCGTATCTAAACTTCGAATTTCATAACCTAACATTGTTAATAAGTTGTTATTACTTTCAAGTTGTTTTCTCAAACCATTTGGCTACACTATTTAGTAAATTAATTACCGTAATTTACGGCAAATAGTACGAAATAGTAAATTGCCGATTATTATTAAATTACCCGGGTACAATCAAGGTACTAATCAAGGCTTTAAGAGGCCCAGGAATTTAAGAGGCCCAGGAATTTAAGAGGCCCAGGAATTTAAGAGACCCAGGAATTTAAGAGGCCCAGGAATTTAAGAGGCCCGGGCCGCAAAATACATATTTTATTATAAAAATTGTAAAGTTTTTTAGGGACTTTTCTTGTGGGTTTTTTTTTATAGCTAGTTTAGGGTTAGGGTTTAGTTTTATTAATAAAAGAGTATATGTGGGTTTTAGTAGATAGGTATTATAAGTTTAAATAGAAACCCCAATTTCTCACAATTATTATAAAATGTATTTATGGTGTTTTAATGCCTACAAAACCATTAATCAATAAGTTAATCTCACCTAGTGGGTTAGTGATGTCCGCATTTGTGTAATCTGAGCCAATCCGACCTAAATAACTTTACCAAATTTTAACAAATTTTACTAATAAACCTGCTAACCAATATACTAAGTAAAATTGCTTGGATTGTAATTTTGCTATATTACTTAGCAGTACTAAGCTAGTATTAATGCTTTGCAGATTCAATTCAAAATCTGAATCCAAATTATCAGATCAGCACTAGATCAGCTCAGATTAGGGCACTAACAGATTTTTTTTTTTCTTAGGTTTTATAACTAAGACCTTTCTCTTTTATTTTATTAAAGCCAATTTCATATAAAATCGATTGTAGATCAACTTTGTGTAACCAATTTATATGATATCGTATGATTTACATGTAAACATCATATGATTTGACCAATCAATTTTTTGTACAACCTACAAAAATCATATAGCGTCCTACAAAAATATAATTATATGTAAAGTTAATTTTTTTAAAGCAATAAATATTGTGCAACTTTTTCATTATTATAAACAAACTATTTAAACCTACCTATTATATAAATTTTATACAAATTGGTCAAGATCTTAAAAAAATTTATCAGAAGCATTTTTTTATTTACTATATAAAAATCTAATATACCACGTAGATCATATAAAAAATGATCTACGTTCACCCTACCCTTAAATTATTACATGTAAACCAACGAAACGAAAATAATATATAGCTAAGAGAATTAAAAAGTTAGGACTGTACTACAGTTTTCTGTTGTTTTGTAGAGTTTTATCCATAGCCTAAAATTAGCTAGAAAGACTCAAGGTAGGACCCCGGATATCTCTCATATAGGTCATAACTGGATTTTGGCCAATTTTGACCTAATTTGCTGAAAATGACAAAATCTATTTATTTAAATAACTTTTGATCCAGTGATCGGAATTGAATGAACTTTTTTTTGTTAGATGCGCCTCACTGAGAGCTTCATTTTAAAAAAAGTTCATTCAAATTGGACCACTGGATGCCAAGATAATTGGCAAAAACTGATTTTTTGCTTTTTAAATTTCAGGGGTTTTGCTGAAATGCATAATGTATGACCTCTGTACTACATGTTCGGGGTCCTCTCAAGGTATATTTGACTTTATAAAATAACAATTGTTAACATTATAGGGTCCCATCCACTAAATGGCCAAGGTCAATAATAGGACCCTGAACATCTAGTACAAAGGTTATATGTTACATATTTCAGCAAAAACCCCTAAAATTTATCTTAGCACAGTAGTCCAATTTGAATGAACTTTTTTTTTAAAATAAAGCCCTTGGTAAGGTATATTTAAAAAAAAAAGTTTATTCAATTCTGATTATTGGATCAGAAGTTATTTAAGTAAATATAGTTTTGTCATTTTTAGTAAATTAGGTCAAAATTGGCCAAAATCCAGTTATGATCTATATAAGAGATGTTCAGGGTCCTTCAGTAATGCTAAACCAAAATAAGTAGTTTTAAGACCCTTATTATTAATATTATAGAATTTTTTTCCAGTGATTTCCTCCGAGGACCTCATATGTCATTCCACATTGTTTGTTTTCAAACCACTTATAACAATTGTATTCAATATAATAGGTGCCTTCCCAATTTGGTTAGTATAAACGGCACTAACAGATATTATGTAATATCTTATCATAGAAAAAAGAGAATAGCTAAATATATATCATATATCTGATATATACTTTATATATAATATCAGATATGAGAAGAGAAAGTTGTCTATTTGATAAAAAGATATTATATAATATTTGTTAGCACCTTTATACAAAATACAAAATTTTTTGAACACTACTAACAGGACCCCGAACATATAGTACAGAGGTCATACATTACGCAATTTAGCAAAACCCTCAAAATTTGAGAAGCAAAAAACAGTTTTTGGCAATTATCTTGGCATCCAGTGGTCCAATTTGAATGAACTTTTTTTTAAAATGAAGATCCCAGTGAGGCGCGTCTAACAAAAAAAATTCATTCAATTCTGATCACTGGATCGGAAGTTATTTAAGTAAATAGATTTTGACGTTTTCAGCAAATTAGGTCAAAATTGGCCAAAATCCAGTTATGACCTATATGAGAGATGTCCGGGGTCCTCTACTAACTTACTAAATCTTACTCTAATTCTAAAGAGTTTTATTGGGTTTTATTAAATAAAAATTACAAAAAGAAATTTTTTTGCAAAAGAACTACTATAGTTTAGTGTTTTATACCTATTATGTATTTTTATTTTGTTTTTCAAATTTTAAATTTTGTATATAAAATTTTTATATACTAGTTTTTTTTATAACAAAATTAGTATTAAAGTTAAAGTTAGGATTTGAAAAGGGTTTTTGAAACATAGAACATTTTTATTTAAAAATAATCTACATTAATTAATTATCTAATTTTTGAGCCAATATATATATCAGATATAAATAAAAAATTTAAATGATTTAATTAGTATATATATTTTTAATAAATTAAAATTAAAATAAAATAGTAATATTACTATTATAATAAATTAGTACGTATATTTTTAATAAATTAAAATTAAAATAAAATAGTAATATTACTATTATAATATTATTACAGAATTTATACTGTATATTGCCAAAAATAAGCTATCTTTTTTTGCTGATTTTTAACAAAAAAAATCTAGGAGTAGCTTATTTTCGGTTTATTTACTATTTTAAGTAATTTAAGGCTTAACAAAGTCCCTACTCTAATCTATTGCTTGATGTAAAAATGTAAAAAAAAATCATATAAGATAAAAATTATTGACTCTTTTTAGCTACTTATGCTATCACTTTACCAACAGACCAAACTGGCCAGCTTGTCTAGTGATTTATCTGATCTGAAAAATAAAATACATTATATATCTATTTTATCTAAATGTAATATACAGTAAATCTAACAGAATTGACAAAAAATACTTATAATAAAAAAAAGGATTTATCTACAAATTCAACTCTATTCTAATAGCATCACTTGCAACTAGAACATCAAACTTACTATTAGAGCTATTGAATAATTTGATTTGAGAGATCAAGAGCTACTATGTGAAATATATACTATTTTTTCAATTTTTTTTTTAAAAACAAGGTCTTGTTTCAGTTTTTTTATTTAATTTTTATATGTAATTTACATTATTATATATGTTTATATATATTTATCTATAAAACTAATACTTAGACTAGTATTGGTTAGCACCATACCTGCAACCTATACTTTACTTAATAGGTTCAGTTCTTACTTAAATTTTGATATTTATTTTTTTAACTTCAGTTGGTAATATATTAAATTGGATAAAGCATTCTATTTGTACTTTCATTTTTCTATAAGCGATTTGTTATATTAATAATTCCTCTTCTTCTTTTTTGTCTTGTGATTATCTGTTTGTATTTGTATTTGTTTTTTTCTAATTTTCACCTATATCTCTTGAAATTTCAGCAATTTTGTTATTCAGATTTTTTTGTATATTCTTTTATACGCATTGTACAATATGTTGACTATGAAGTTGTACAGACCCCTTTTCTATTTTATTTATTTTCTTTACTGCTTCTTTTAAAATAATACCTATCATTGGTTTTACTTTCTTGTCTTGTTCATCCTTAGTTGTTGTTAAAATATTAGTAATAGTTTGAATATTTGTTGTATTATATAAAACTTTGAAATATCTACAAAAGAGTAAGGTTTTACAAAAATTATTTAATATAAAAAAATCTGCAGAAAAAAGTCAAAAATAAGCAAATTAATTACTATAATCTGCACAAAAAAGATCAAATATAAGTAAACTAAAATCTTTCTCCTTTCTATATTGTAATATAGTAACTTTTGTACAAGACTATATCATTTGACTTAACATGTAAGAGGGTAAGGAATGTGAAAATAAAAAAAAATATAAACAAAAAAATAAAAAAAAAAACAAAATATAAAAATAAAAATTTATAGTTAAAGGATAATATCAGTTTATTAATTATAAAATTTTTAAGTACAAGTATTTTTAGAAAAAAAAAAGGAAGCAAATATTTATGTCACTCTTCTCGATGATTACTTGTACCGAATTTTCACACATACGAAAACAAAAAATTTGCTGGAGTTGTATGAAAAAGCGATACAAAATAACAGTTTTTATGCAGGTTAACCAAGAGTTTCTGGTCTATCGCCTTTGGGGACTTCTATATATATTTGGCATGCAAACCAAAAGCATTAGTATACAAGATAACTGGCAGGAAGTGGCGCCCTTGTATACAAAATTTTGGAGAAAGAAGTCTTTCGTCGATGAAGTTATTTGTATAAGGCTTAATGGAGAACAGCAAATGAGTTTTTCACCACATTCCTTGGAAAATCTAAAGAACATGACCGAACTCTACTACTATATTCTCGCTTTTCTCAGTGTTTTTTTAGGGAATAATTTTGCTAATGTAAAAGTGAAAATCCAGTTTACCCCCTCCAAAAGATCGGCATTGTTTACAATTTCGAATTGGAAATGAAGTCATGAGAAATCATGTTCTGCCATGTGTAGGCCAAAGACTGGCTTTGGTTTCGGTTTTGGAGGTTTTTTCTAGAAAATTCTTGCAGAGATAACTCTACTCCGAAGATAATGATAAATATAATACAAACTAAATTTAGAGTAGAGCTAAATTTAAGAGTATTATGTAATTTTTAAACAATAGTTTATCCCTTTTCAATTTTATTTTCTTTTTTTTGTCTTCTCTATCTTTTCTCTTTTTTTTGTTTTGTTTGTTTTGGTTCACGTTTAGGTATTGTAGGCTTTTTCCCCTTTTTTTTATCTTCTTTTTTTTTCTTTCACATACTTTGTTTTTTCTTTGTGATATGGATGTAAACACTCCTTATTCTAGAGGCTAGATAGGGTAGATTAGAAAAAAGTTAGTAATCTTGATAGGTTAACAACTTCCAATCGGTGAACTGGAAACGGAACCTCCAGAAAGTTAGAGGCCCTCTAGGGAGATAAATTGTTGTTGCAATAATCGCGAATAGGTACTTCGGTAACCGAACGAGTCTTTATTATTAAAATTGGAGGATTATCCCTTAGATTGTAACACAGGCAAATTTGCCTGTATATTTTAAAATTTTTAATAAAATTTTAAATATTGATTTTAGCCATATCTTTTCTAAGTAAAAAATATTTTTTAAGTTTTGTTTTAGTAACTTTGTTATAAAATTTTTTTAAAATCATTAGAAAACTTTAATATAATAAATGTTTAAAGTTCTTGTATTGGCATTTTTACTATTAAAATTTTTCTTTAGATTTTTTCAAATTTTATATGTTCCCGTCTATAAAAAAAATCTTTACTTCTAATACAAGTCTTAATTTTTACAAGTAAATCATT